>CM070653.1:22935360-23072860 GCA_036346575.1 Dendrocalamus sinicus | reverse complement strand
GTTCTCGGGGAAGAAAGGGGGAGGTGGGGGAGGAAGGGAAATGGCGCTGCGCAAAAGGGAGAAGAACGCTTGGGTTATTTGTAGCCGCAGAGGGGCGGGGAGGCGCGGTTGAAGGCGGACCGGGCGGCGGGAACGACCACCGGGCAAGGCGCCTCGCGGGGCTCGACGCCTGCCAGGGAGGCAGCGACAAGACGAGGCAACGCACGGAAGAGATGTGACGGGCGTCGCAGAGCAGAGAAAAAGAGAGAGGCGACGTGGAGGTTGCTCGGCCATGGAAGAAGGGAAGGAGAAAAGAAAAGGAGGGCAGCGCATGGGGAGGAAGAGGAAAAAGGGGAGAGAGAATAGGGAAGGGTGGGGCCCATCCGGAAGTGAAAAAGAAATGCCAGGGCACTAATCTGAAATTTTGATTTTTACTTAGGTCTTTAATTTGCATTAACATTTACTGATTTTTAGAATTTTGCATGTTATTCAAAATTTAAGTTTTTATTTAAACCTTGTATCTAATTTTGGATCTTCAATTCAAGTCTTGGTTCAACTATAAAATCCAATAGTCTTCTATTTTCAATTAAATTTGGTAATGAATTGTTTATACAAATTTTTGAATGCCCAACCATGGGTTTTTGTATGCTATTTAAATTAGAAGATGGAATTCTTTGGTTCATTTTATTGACTTGGATTTGAATCCAAGATTTTTGGTATTTTGATTCTTAGAGTTTTAAACTCCCCTAAATTATTTCTTATCTTTTATTGTCATAATTCTTATTTGTATTTTAAATTTATTCCCAGTTTTTATTTTGCTTAGCACAAAATTCGGGAAAACCCAAATAAGATTTTGAGCCAAAAATTCAAATGCCAATAAGATGCAAATAAAAGTTTTAAATTACTCCAATTTCATACATCCAAATTTTAGGATGTTACACGTAGGATCCAACTGATGGAAAGATTTGAATTTTTGAACTTTTTTGGTTAAAAATGATGGTGTAGCTGATGATAAACTTCGAACATTTTTACATGATTAGAAAATTGATGTTAAATTCTAAAATTAGGGTGGTAATTTGGTTAAAGTGCAAATGATAACATAGGGTGTGGCTGATTTTAAATTGTGAACTTTTTTACACAAACACAAAATGATGGTAGATTCTTACATTAGGGTGATCTTGGTCTAGAGTTCACTGCCCTTGATTTTCCCAAAGTAAACATGAAATAATTTGTTCAATGGTATATAACACTCAATAGTGAGCTATGGCTATTCAAATCATGAGTCATGATGGATGCCTCTTTCATTTGAAGGAACGATTTATTTATCTTTTGGCACTATCCAATCAGGAGGCCTTCTTCCTTAAACTTCTTGGATTGTGAATTTTGTTACAGAGCTATCAAAATGTCTATGAGCGATATCCTTCATTCTGTGAGAGATCAGAAAATGTTGATCTTGGTGTTGAGATCTCTCTGCAACTATGGAAGGTTTTTAGGCTTGATGGAGTAAGCTCTAGACTTTGGCCCTTTTGTATGTTGCTCGATCTAGTGCTGATTGGCACTACATGGTGGTTGTAGAAAGAGATCTTTTTGCTTCCTCCCTGATCTTGCTTTGCATCTTCCAAGCACCAACTCAACCTGCTGACTTCAAACTCTCATAGCATTCAACAGCGTAGCGATTGTGGGCGGGAGAGGAGATGGGATGACATGAGGAAACGGGAGAGGCAAGGTAGGATAGGATAGAACAGTGCTACTACCATGGTGTCAAAGTAGATCTTGAAGGAGCTCAAACAATTTAGAGAAGGATCCTTCCACCTCTTGCAGCACTAGTAAATTTCTTCCCCTTGTATCCTTTTTTATTAAAACAATGGAGTTTGTCGTGTTCAATTATGGGGTTTAACTTGGTTTAGTGATAACTTAAGCAAATAGGAAAATAACTTATCAAAAGCTATGAGGTAACAATTGCTCTATAATAAGGTAACTTATGCGCGCGCGTGCACACACACACATATTATCATCATTCCCACATTTTGAATTTTCTTTTGCTCGTAGGTAAAATTAGCACATGCATTAACCCAGTTTATGTTATTAATTGTAAATGTGATTTTTTGGACTACCAAGTATACTGTGTTTAAAACTTTAAACTGTAGAGGGGAACTTTTGCAAAAATAGGCTGGTATTTTTTTTGAAAAAATTAGGGATAACTTATTTACATATGATAAATTTAAGCATAATATGAAGCTAACTTAAGTATAATATGAAGGTAACTTATGTAACTGATAACTTAATCATAATATGAAGCTAACTTAAGTGACTGATTAAGGATGCCAACTTATATGATTTTTTTATGTTACGAAGATAACTTTGTTACCAAATATGATTACTTTAGCCGAAGATGAAGATAACTTAAGTAAGTAAAGATGCCAACTTCTGTGATTTTTTTTATGTGTATGGAGATAACTTTGTCACAAAATGTGATAGCTTTAAGAAAAAAATATGGTGATAACTTTAGTAAGATTGCCAACTTTTGTTACAATTTTTTATACAAAAGAAGATACTTGTAATATAAGGTAATAACTTGAACATGATATGAAGATAACTTTTTTAATTAACGAAAATAATTTATATTTCATTTATTTGGACTTATGTCTAACAAGTGTTACTTAAGCATACAAGAAGATTAAGTTATTAGGATTGATGAGGTAACAGTATGTTCATATAGAAATTAAGTTCCTTTCACAAGAAAAAGGTAACTTTGTTTTCATATGAAGATAACTTATGTCTTGTCAGAAAATAACTTAGTTATGCAGGGAAGGTAATTTTAGCAATTGAGTATGAAGATAACTTTTATTGGGGGTTTTGAATACACATGTAAAAAGACATGAGTTAGGAATCACCTTTTTAAAAGCTTTGTTAAATAACAAGATAACTTTAGTAAATAAGAAAATAATTTTGAAGGTAATTTATTAGAAGTGTGAATTTTTAGACTGACATATGCATGCTTTTCTTTTTCACAGGATCAATGTGCATCATCTGGTGATTTTTCCCCTAATGATGCGTTCATGGCAACTTATAGTGACTTGATTGAAGCTAACTAGTATTAGAGTTTTGTAGTAGAAAAATTTATGACAGAAAATACTAGTAGCTTGAATCCATAAATTGTGGTTCTGAATGTAATTGCGTGGAGAATGTAACTTTGCAATATTTTTTGAAAAAGAAAGAAAAGAAGACTCAATGCCTACTAATTATATTTGTCTCTTAGAAACTGGGCATATTTTGGTAGCTGTAAGAATGGCCATCTTAATTGCACATCAACAAATCATTGTTACTAACGTAGTGTCAGCTAGTTGTTGGTCCCTAAATAGCATCAGTTCAATATTAGCTTGTGAACCCAACTTGTAAAGTCATAGCCAAGTCATATGGGTGCACCATCTTAGAATGGAGTAGGGAAATAGCAGGAGTAACTCGGGAATTTTGAACCATTTCCAAATCCCTAAAAATATAATATTTTCATGTTCAAAGTGTGTTGTAGTAGATGCACACGATTTTGCAATGTCCATTAGCTGAAAATCGATTTTGCAATGTGTTTCGGCAAATGCCATCAAAGTACGATGTTCTATAGCAAATGTTTCCTCATTTTTGAGCTTATGTTGGTAATTTGTTAAAGCCATAGATGGTAACTTAGCATACAACTCATGGTAATTTTGAATCTTTTCAAAATGCACAAAGCTGATGGTAATTTTGAATTTAGGGTGATATTTTTAAAAAAACTATAGATGATAACTTAGCATCCAACTATTCGTAATTTAATTTTGACTTCTTGTTGATGGTATGGTAATATTAAATTTAAGGTGAAAAGTTGAAAATGTAGGTGGTAGCTTAGGAGTCAACTGATGGTAATTTTTGAAATTTCCAAATTCACAAAAGTGATAGTACATTATTTTTGAACTTTTGGTTGGTAATTTGTTGAAACTTCATATGGTAACTTAAGTGCAATTAATGGTAATTTTTCAATATTTTTAGATTCAAAGAACTGATGGCAATTTTAAACTTAGTGTGGTAATTTCTTAAAACTATAATGATAACCCAGGGTTCAACTCATGGTGCATTTTTAGCTTTCTCAAATCATAAACGACTGGTAATTTTTAACTTATAATGGTAATTTGTTAAACTATCAATGGTAACTTATAGCCCAATTGATGGTAATTTATATAACTTTCATTTTGTAATTGCATTTTTGAAAATGTTTGCTTACAGGACCTAATTTAGTGGTCAAAATTTGAACTACATATGGTAACATACCGCACAATTGATGGTAGTTTTTGAACTTCTTTGAAATTAAGAAAATTGATGGTAATTTTTGAACATTTACGAATTACAAAAGCAGATGGTAACTTTTTGAACTTAGGCTGGTAATTTGTTAAAATCTTATATGGTAACTTAGGGTACAAAGAACCTGTAACTAACGATAATTTTGGACTTGGGTGGTAATATGTGAAATATGTACACGACAACTTAGGGATTCGACTGAGATAACTTTTGAAGTCTTATTTTTTTTAAAAAAAACAAGGTGTTAATTTGTCAAAGATGTAGATGGTATTTTGAGTGATAATTTGTTAAGGCTAGTTTTGGAATGTAGGAATTTTATAGATAATAATTTAGTTCTCACACGAATAGGGAGAAATTCTTGTGTTACAAACAGAGCCTAAAATATGATGGTAACTTTTGTGCTCGGAGCCATATTATTCGCTCGCACATTTGGACTAATGCATACACAACTACGTAGTAGTAACCTAATTCACATGCATGATTAGTACAATGATCAGTTATAATCAGTTGTATGATTTGTAGTTGTACCTCATCCACTAATTAAGTTAGAACTACGTATCTTTCCGGCTTGGCTAGTTACCGAGTATTTGGATTGTACACAAGTTAAGCTCTGTTTTGTTCTATCCGTCTTAATTAGCATTGGAATTGGGAGCCTGCAGGTTGGGCAAGCAGCGATCAATGTCTACGCACGCAATAGGACTAACATGCACACAGGCGCGCGGTGGTCTCATCCTGCTCAATTTGTTAATCTACTTTCACCACTTTGACATGTTTGGTGATAAATACTAAGCACCTCGTGGTTCTATAGGTATGGTTTTCCAAACCATCCATCAAATATCCATCGTCTGATTGCTGGTTGTTAGTACTTCGAGATGTTATTGGAGGGCTTTTGGTCAAAAATATATGCGTGATTGGTTAAAAGTATTAAGTATTCATGGAGGTGTAATCAGTTGACCGATTATTCAATGTTTTAGTTGCTACTCCCTCTGTCCCAAAATATAGGTTGCCATGGGTTTTGTGAGGTTAAGATTTTTAAGTTTTGACAATTAATATATGTTAAAATATACAAATTGACTATATAAAAATAATATCATTATATTTGTCTTACAAAAATCCTTTCATAATATATATATTTTATCATTATTTTTGCTAGTATATTATGATAATAAATCATAGTCAAAGTCTTACATTGGAGACCTAAAAAATTAAAAACGACCTACATTTTGAGATGAGAAAGTACATCATACCTTAAGATCCGTGCTTCAATTATTTTTATTGGGTTCACTAAACACCAAACCATAGATTTTAGCTGTTTGGCAGCGGTTACAATTGACAAGCAAGACAACAAGAGCGCCATTGGCCACATGTTACATTGACAAAAATGGATTGAGTTTTGTGAGAGTACCAAAAGTTTGTCAATGCAACTTCGATAAATGGTGTCGCTGAAGGCCAGGAGGGAGGCTATTGGTGTCATGTGCCACTATAGGAGGTGGCTACATTAGACCGAGCGAGGTGCAAGGTAAAGGGAGGAACCGAGGAACGGAGGAAGGCATGTGGGTAGGGGAATTTTCTTAACATAATTTATTTTTTATTCAAAATAACAGAAATATACCTATGCAAAAATTTTTACAAGAATGGCCTCCAGTCGCCCAACCGCGTGGATAGCCCAGTGGGAGGGCGCACTGCAGGACTATGTGCAGAAGGCTACCCCCTACGACCACAGTACGTATGGTGAGTACCTTCGCTGGTAGGCTCCTCGGACACGTGCCAGGCTGATACATGTCGTCGACCCGCCCCCACCACACATCGTAGCACCGACCAACACGCACACCGTGTACCTCTCGTGGGACGTTCAAGTCGTGGTATGTTACATCATATTTCTAAATCTTCCTTGTGGCAATCACACTAATAGGTTTCACCCTTTCGTGTTTTCCTTACAGGCAGACGTTGGTGCTGTGATTTGGAGGGACTCTCACATCATGGGGGACAGGATCGCCAGTGGTGCAGAGTTCACGCGCGAGGAGGTAGTCGAGGCTTTCTGTCATGTGCGAGCCTTGGGTGCACGTGGCGTCGCTATGTTGTCATGCATAGGCTCCCAGATGTACGCACGCTGGTGCCTAGTGCACACTCGGTGCGTCCACTGGCACCATCTCGTCCAACATCACACCGCACAGGAGGTTCTGCGTGACCACGTACACCACGCCCTGACAAGGCCAGAGGATCAGGCAGGGCACATCCGACACCACCTTGGCTTGACGAGGCCAGGAGTCAGCCTGAGCATGGCCCTATACACCACCAGCACAGCAACTCGTGTGTCCTCTAGACTTCTCCAGCTTCCCCACGCAGGGTGCGTACGATGTGCCATACATCCCTCTAGACAGCTTTGACCACGCCATGGTGCTAGCCGAGGGTACGCCATGCCTCCTTTTGTTTTCTCATATCCTTTTACTTGACGAACTAACGATATTTACACTGCAAGTCTTATGCCCCCTTAGGGATTTGGGGTCTCCTCAAGCCAGGAGGACACGGACCGGTACTTTGCGGATTGGGGTGACCAGGCGATGGGCCCGAGACCTCAGCCCACACCCCCGAAGGTTCTCTCCAGGTCACAGCTCAGCAGTGCACCAGTAGCTGCACATGCAGCATTGCAATCCACCCCTTCGGTTTTGGGACCTCGTGCGCGTAGGTCTCCTGAGCGTCTTACCTTGTCAGAGCCCTGACACTTAGCGCTAAGGAAGATGGCCAAGTGGGGCCATACGGGAGGACACGGATGTGGACGTGGAGCCAGAGTGGGCCAAGGTGGTGACAGAGGGGGTGCTGTTGGGGGTCTAGAGCTGGCTGTACTTTTGTTGTTCCTATAATACTTACATTTCTTAGTTACTATGTGATGTTTGTAATATTATTGTATTCTTATTTGTACTCCTTTTTATGATGTTCGTTTGTTCGATCCATGTCGACGCCTCTAGTTCAATGCATGCGATGCACCACTGGAATAGTCCACTCAATAAATGGCAACCGCACCGACGCAACATGTTAGATCATATGAACTTCCTATGTTAACTACCTCCTCGTTGCCCCTCTTGCGTTGCATCTGCTAACGGAGGTCATCGTTCTCCTCTTTGAAACTTTAGATTTGTGCCTCCAAGTCAAACAGTATAACTTTGGTTGTTCCGCTACTTCTGTGAGGTAAAAATTTTGCTATGTTTTAGTCAATTTTTTGTATTAAGTAAATAGTTTGCGTAGTGTAAAATTAGCATCAGCAGAAAATTATAGTTATAGAAAAGAATAGTATAACTTTGGTTAGGATGAATTAATCCCATTAGGTAGGAAGGAATTAGTCCCGTTAGAGGAATGACCAAACGGAAGATAGGAGGAAAAAAAAAGAAAATAGAGGAGAAACGTGTGTGTATTTAATTTATTTCATTGCGAATATTTAACTGGGAGGATTTCGTGGCATGTTATAGTAGTAGGAAAATTTTGGTTAGCCATGTAAAAAATGCAAAACATTATTAGACAACAATTATGATTAATTAGGAATGAATTTAATGTCATAAGTACATTAAAGATTCATGCCTACCGTTAAAATTGGTATATTGACATTTAAATCAGTATGTCACAGACTTAATTATTTAATTAATTTTGTCAATGTCATGTAAATTCTCGTAACCTATTACGAGTTATCTACAGTAGGAGAGAACTCAAGCAGAGAGAGAATAGCAGCGTCGGTGTGCTTGGGAGTAGATTGGGAGTTGATGTGTACTAGTGCAAAGGAAAGGGAGCGGTGTCAGTGCATATGAGAAGGGGTTACGCTATGAGGGAAAATTAACCGATATAAAGATGCCTCCATGTTAATCATGGACTCTGCCTTAGGGAATGGTTTGTGGTACCATTTGTTTGAGTGCAAGGCACCTGCTGATGAGTAGGCACACCGGCATGGTTGGCAGCACCATTTGTTCGAGTGTGTAAAGTGGATCCAAGATTACAAATCATTATACACTGTCATCTGTACTTTATTAGTTACTACATATGATGTACATAGTGCTATTGTAAATGTATCGTACGTTGCATGTACTATTTATGTAACTATTGTGGTACTATCCTCTTTTGAATACTGTTGTAAGTATTGTCTTGGTAGCCTAGTACTATTTTGCTTCTTTATAAGTTAAATTTACTCCTGCTTTACATTTGATTTTTTCGTTCTACATAAATGCTAACTTAAAGTCATTTTGTAGGTATGGCTCATTGATCAGACTAGCCTTTCGACCTCGCGGGCTTAGTGATGCCGGTCTACTACCTCTCGCCTAGATGGTTCAGGCCATAGACGAGGATGGTCTGGCACTAGCTGTGGTCGGGGACGACAGAGACATGCAGGCCGGCCCAGAGCAATGGCAATGGTTTCCATTTGACCACTCCCTACTGACAGCTCTGGTGGACTAGTGGCGGTCAGAGACGCATACTTTTCACTTCCCATTCAGGAAGATGGCCCCTACTCTTCAGGATGTCTCGCTGCTGCTTGGCCTTCCTATCGCGGGAGATGCCGCCTTCCCGCCAGAGGCCCCAGCTAACTGGCGTGATGACCTGCTGGCCAGGTTACATGGAGTCCTTCTGCCTAGGGCCGCGGAGGAGTACTACATCTTCCCATCGGGACAAACGCACGACCCATCCTTGCAGTGGCTCTCGCAGTTCTGGATATGTGTTCGACAACCTTCTTATTCGGACCACTGCACTCTACTTTCAATACTATGGTCTTGCTACCTTTTTTGCTTGTACTCAGGTCGAGCGGATGAACTCGACCACCAATGAGCACCAGGTGTCACAACACATAGACGCCTACTTACTGTGGCTATTTGGTTGGGTGTTGTTCACCAGTAGCCACGGCGACACCGTTGATGTGCGCCTTGTCACTTACACTAGGGCCATTGCCGATGGGGAGGCCCCCCAGATTAGTTGGGGTTCAGCCGCACTTGTCGTGACCTATCGCGGCCTGTGCGATGCGTGCTGTAGGATGAAGCCAAACTTGGTCCTCGTAGGGTGTTCGCTCCTATTGCAACTGTGGCCTTTTGAGCGCTTTAGCCTCGGATGGCCTATGTTGGAGGGCACCACTCCGTACGGGGAAGAGATGTACCAGGAGGGCGGGTGGACCGACCAACTATGGGCACTCTTTGGTACCATAGACGGGTACATGCTCTCCCTTGCAATTAATTTGTTCATATTATAGACCTATCTAACAGCTGGTGTTCCTTGCAGGTACAGTTCACGCACATGCTAGTCACACGGGTGTATCTGCCCTTCGTAGAGCAGTTGGACCGCCTCACGGCTGACTACGTGCGCTGGGACTCATACTCCCCTGAGGCACTAGAGGCCTACGCTCCTAACGAGCTGTCCTCACTGTGCTGGCATGACTGGGCTTATTGGCTGATGTCAAGGAAGCTCATGTTCAACGTCTTCATCGAGGACTACACCAGGTGGTTCCAGTACCAGTTGGGCGGCATGTGCCCGACAACGTCAACACGTGAGTTAGCACCGCAGATGTCTCTCCTTTTACTGTCGTATCATTGCACGACTTCTAACCAAATGTTACGTCTTGCAGGCACTCTAGCAATGGAGTCCACCATGGCACGGACTAGACGATGAAGATGGACACGTGGACATGCCAGTTGGAGGGCGCGATGCAAGACTGTGTGTAGGAGACCACCCCCTACAACCATAGCTCGTACAACGAGTACTTGACACATACTAGGCTGGTACTTGCTGTCTACCCGCCCACAGCATACGTCACAGCACTGACCGACACATACCCCACGCACCTCGCGCAGATCATTCACCTCACGGTATGTTACATCGTATTTCTAAAACTTTGCTTCTAGCACTCCCACTTATAAGTTTCACCCTTTTCATATTTTCCTTGTAGGCGAACCTCGGTGCTACGATTTGGAGGGACTCTCACTCCGTGGCATAGAGGATCGCCGATGGTGCGGAGCTCACACGTGAGGAGGTGGTGCAGGCTTTCGTCGTGTGCAAGCCATGGCGCATGTGTCGTCAGCCTATTGTTGTGCACGAGGCTCCTGGAGGTTGACACGTCGACGCCTACTCCACACTCCCTAAGTCCGCCGACGTCGTCCCATGCGACATCACACCACGCGGGAGGGTCGGCATGGCCAGGTCCGCCACACCCTGACGAGGCCGAAGGGTCGCCCAGGGCACGTCTAACACCACCACAGCCAAACGAGGACAGAGGGTCAGCCTGGGCACGGCACCGTACACCGCCAGCACAGCAGTCCATGCATCCTTTATACTACGTGCCGTACTTCGCTCCGGACGGCTTTTTGTGTGCCATGGCACCAGTAGAGGGTACGTCGTGTCTCCGTTTGTTTGCTCGCATTGCTTTACTTGACAAACTAATGATATTTTCACTTCAAGTCTTACGCCCGCTGAGGGATTTGGGCCTTCCCAGGTGACACGGACACGGACCGCTACTTTGCGAATTGGGGCGACCAGGAGGCAAGCCTGGGACCTCAGCCCACACCCCTTGAGGTTCTCTCTGGGTCGCACTCAGCGGTGCACTAGTACCCATGCAACCGGCCCTGCTGTCCACCCCATCAGCTTTGGGAGCTTGTCAGACTAGGGCCCCTAACCGTCTTTCCTTGTCGAGGCCACCCAATGCTGAGGAGAAGGCCCAAGCGGGGCCGTACGGGAGGGCGTCGAGCTGGAGTGGGCCGGGGTGACAATGGAGGGGGTGCTGGGGTTGCTGTTGGGGGGCCTAGTAGAGGCCGTCCACCTACGCTAGCTTTACTTTTGTTATTTCTGTAACACTTATATTTCATACTTACTATATGATGTTTGCAATACTGTTGAGTTCTTATTTGTACTCCTTTTTATGATGTGCCTTTGTTCAATGCATGTCGAAACCTCTAGTTCAGTGCACGTGACGCATCGTACTTACTATGTAACTGCAGCCAAGGCCAAGGCTGACAACGAGGACTACAATGCCGAGTTGGGCTACAAGGGCAAATGGCCATGTTCCACGTAGTAGTTCGGTGCTCTTTGTCCATATGTCCTACGTATTTCTAATTCTCTAAAGGCATACATGTACCATCCTTAGTTAATGTTCGTGCCATGTAACCCCCTTATCGGATAAATGGTCGTGTTGTTTTCCTCTGTATATGAATTCCCGGTTGCATCGCAATATCGCTTACCTTCATACTTACGAATCGTTGCTATCTCAATCGTCCTCACAAAATTTTCCAGAAAATTTATCACACTACAACAACATACAACAATCACAAAATGTTATTGCGAATCTAACAGATTCCATACCATTCACAATCTACGAAAATCACAAACGGATCAACTAACATTGTCTGCCCTTTCATTTCATAAAAAAATAACTTGCAAACAAGATTTGATAAATGTTACCTATCTACAACAATTGCCATTTACCCCCATGTCTCCTTGGGCCTTTTCTGCGCAAATGACATGCGTCGCCAACCAGTTGATCCGCGGTCGATGGGAGGGGGCGCAATTGCACAAAAATGGGTAGATTTCCAGTCAGCCAACTCCTGGACGATAGGGTCTAGTCGCTAGACTGTTGGGCGACTAGATCCTGTCGCCCAACAGTCGGGCAACTACCTGCGTGTCGCTCGGCTATTGGGCTAGGGTCTAGTCGCTTAACCATTCGGCGACTGAAGACTATTTCTGTAAAAAATTAAAGTGCAGGTATATTTTTGTATTTTTTAATAAAAAATAAATTATTTTAAAAAAATTCAGGGATATAGGATGGTGGTTGACAGGAAGGAGAGTGGAAAAAAAAAGGGAGATAATATTATTAGGGTTTGCGTGAATCTAAAGTAATCCAAACAGTTGAAAACAACTACACAGAAAATGAACTAACAGGAAGAAAACCAATCACCCTTTTCGACTACGGTTGATTACTTTTACATCTCGCGTGAGCGCTTATATGAAAAAACAAATATCGATTAGTCAATTCAAAAAGGCAACGAAGAGTCCATCCGAAATCTAACAATGTTTCTTCTTTTTCCAGCTGGCTGGGTATTTGTTAAATTTTATAGCCCGTTTGGTTCCAAGCCTGCTTGCCACGTAAAATGTGGTCAGCCGTATAATTTTGAGACACGCTATCTCAAAAAATATATCGCTGAGACGCTTATTCAGCTCTAGACGCAAGCAGTTACATGCTTATGTCCTGTTTGGACGGATCACAGGAATTCCACACAAACTTCATAGAAAATAATTCAATTCCCTTTGAAATATTTCCCGTATTACATATGGGGCCTTACGTGAGAAGTTAAATACGTTCAATAAACTGATAAGCAAAACTGTACAGAGATATGATACATCACCAAGGAACATTAACATGTTAAAACGTGACCACAGTTTAATGTTTGCACCATTGGATCATCATGAAAGTAACAAAGTAAACCACTATCATTCCAACATTTTGAGCAAATAATTTTGCATAGTGCTGCTAGCAACCATGGACCTGAACACCTATGCAATAAGCAGCTGAAGTAACTAGTGATAATCAGTGGGTAGGATCTGTCCTGTGGTGCTCCTCTCGGAAGTATGGTGTCTTGAAGAAATGTAGGATTTGCTATGAAAATCTAGTATTCTTCGGCAGCACTGGCAGCGTTGAGATCAACGCTAAGATCAACAGTCTGCAAGAAGAGCTCAGAGTTATGTGTAATCCACCTTTCGACCACAAAAATGCAAAATTAATCGTAGTACCAAACTGCCAATATCCATGAACTAGATGTATAGTAATAAAAAGTTTTGCTCGAGGGCCAATCCTCCATGGCCACAAGGAGGCAAACAAAGAATGGCTATTACCTTCAAAAAAGTATGGCTATTGAATAAAAACTAAAAAGAAAAACTCTGGATCAAGTTGTGAACTCTCAGAGTTCATGCCACATTAACAGAAATTAATATCTGCTACAGCTCTATTATTTGACAACCACAAAAAGGCATTTCAGAAGTAAAAGAAGTGAAGCTGAAGCCTACCTTCCCAGTAATCATTGTGTACATGTTAAGAACATCTGTCACAGTTGTCTCAAAGTGCGTAGTAGCATCGTAACTCTGTGAAGAGAAAAACTGCCATAAACATCTAAAGTATTGAGACTTAACATTCACTTTATTACCATATACCGCAAAACTTACCGTTGAAACAAAGCAGTTATCAAGAGATGGTTCATTCACTGGTTCATATCTGTCATACATATCAAAAAACAGCTCATCTACTGTACCGAGCAGATCAATTCCAGGCTTTAGTTCGGACTGTGGATTATCAGTCTCTGCTTCTGCAGACACGAATGCAATGAACTTCCCTTTTGGTGCGACATTGTGAGTGTATGAGCAACAAAAGACATACCTAAGAAACATAAACCAGCATACAGGTCACAACCAAGCAATGGAAACTGAATTTAGACATTTATCCAATGAAAATTATTTGATAATTGAGATAGAAGGAAAAGCCCCACATGTCTGACTTGCGACCAAGTTGCTTTTGTGGCAAAATAATCTGAACCGAGTGGGAATCATTTGTGTTTGGTATTGGGTGGCTCATAATGGCAATTGCGCGTGCAACTTTTCCAATCTTCCTTACCTGTTCACAAACACAAAGTGAACCTCAAAGTTGGAGAGCGATATGAAGCAAAACAGTCAGCAGCCAACGAGAACTAGAAGAGAACAGAGCAGGAACGTTCAAAATTGCAGTAAATTTGGTTAAAACATAACAATTTCAGTGAAATTGGTTAGAACATATGTAAACAAAGTACAATTTTAAATAGACACAGTGATATTTACCTTGTTGGGCAAGTAAGAAGGATCACAGACAACTTTTTTGCATTTAGCAGTTTCACCTTCTGATGTAACACCACACACTTTCCCCTCTACATCAAATTCAACCTGCAAAAGAGTGTATTTGGAAATCTGTTCACATTCAAGTGACATGACTCATTAGCATGAAAGGGATAAGACCTACCTTGCACTCTGGCTTATTTAACATATAAGTACCACCATAAACAGCACTTAGACGTGCAAAAGCCTGAACCATAACACAGCACCTTAACATGTAAGCATCTTAAAAGCATCAACATGTAGTATATAAGGTATTAGCTCAAGGAATTGAAAAATGACTGACCTGTGGCAGCTCACCCAACCCATATAATGGGTAAATATAAGGTGAGCCTCCTTGGAAGCGTGCAAGAGACTCAGCATAAAGCTAACATCAACCAGTGAAGTTTGATTATGCTCCATCAATCAAGAATATTCAAACAACAGAAATATCACCAAAGAACATATATACAAGGGAAACAGATTATAGCACTTATGATAATGTTAATAAGTTAGTAACTATCTATCTTCTTGGGAAAAAGGACATCTATCAAATCTTCAGTCAGGACATACTTTCATTCTTTTTACAGTATCAAGTGCTGGTTCGTTTAGGTAGCAATCATCCCTGTGAAGAGCAAGCGCATGGCCAATGAAATCCACAGTATCATCACTCAATCCGTGTTTCCTGATAAACAAACAACAAATAAGCTTACTTATGATGCAGAATGAGGTAACAAGAGATATCCTTTCGCAACATGGAGAAGGCTAAAGGCCAGTACATTATATATCCTGCAACTATAGCAATTTTCTCAAAAGAAAGCAAATCATCCAACCAATCCCTACTTCTGAAAAAAAATAAAAGGAGAACAAAAAGTAGTGCTTAAGATGCATATGCAATTAGAACAAGTATGTAAACTATTCTTGCCTTACAAGGAGAAGCCTAAAAACCAGGTTTTGTACATTTCAGCGGCTAAACAGAATAAGCAACTTTCTTTAAATTTTAACAAAAAAAAGTATATTACTGATACACCAATGCTGTCAGAATAGACTAGGTACTCACGCAATCAATTCTCTAGTTGTTATCCTTGTAAGGTCCAGTCCTTGGTGTGTTTTTGGATCAGCTTCATTGTAATCTTGCACATAAATGAAGAAGTTCCTTGCTCTACGTTTCTCAAATAAGCCCATCAAAGGAGATTTTAGAGCCTCCATGTCAGTGGCAGGAACCTTGTGAATCTGATGCAAATGCAACACAACAACAGAATGGAGATGATCAGTTCAAACAATAGTGTTAAAATACAGGAGATCAAAGAACTGCTTATTACAAATCCAGCAAAGGTGCCATCCATACAATATAGGAGGGGTGAGTGTAAGCTGAAGGCGTACCTTCCCTTTGCTGAAGACATAGCTTCCATCAACAGCCTTGAATGACAAATATTTTGTCACATCAGTGTGAATGAGGGTACGAACCAAAGTTCCATTTGCCATCATAAACTGGTCAGAGAGAGAGAGAGACTTTATGTTCATCAAGCAATTAACATCCCAATATATTACTTGTAGGCTAGTAGCATTTCATAATCTGAACCAAACTTTTGTGTATTAATAACAACTATGATACAATCAACAAGAAACACTATCTGGACCAGGGTTCCAATACCGGGTGAGAACTGGATGGTTACCGATCAAAGCTGGTATATCCAGTATCAGGGTACTAGGAGCTGTGTTGAATAATATAGATACTAGTGGATGTGCAAGACTAAGGGAATGCAAAATAATACGAGAAAACACAAAGCAAAATGAAAAAGGAAATACTAGACCGTAAGCCTATGGAAAACCAACAGAATTCTAATGTACCAGATGGGTCCACAGTTTCGGGGGAAATGGGGAACACTGAAACAGAACCCTGATCTGGACAATTTTTTACATTTTAGTTGCAGTGTTATAAATAGCAGTACTATAGTAGCGTTATGGGTCATGACCACTATGAAGCGACCCACAACAACTGCTATACCACATAGCATGTAGTGAGCACTAATGTATAGAGATGTTTCAGCTTTCATCGGCACCCATCCTTTGATTTTCATTGGCATATCCAATCTTCCAGAAGCTCTTTCTTGCACCACCTCGTTGATTTTCGGCAAGCATTTGATATGTACTAGCATGATACTAAATTTAGCAGAACTTTTGTAACTTTCTCATGATATCATATTGATTGTCCAATAACTGACCCATGACATGATCAGCAATCACGAACTACAACCCCTATATACAAGGTAAGTTTCATAAATGTTCTACTAGATACAAGGTAGGTAATCGTTATATTTCTCCAAAGTTAAATCATGTGTTGCATCCTCTATCTGTGACTGTTATGAAACACTCTGCCACACACTCATCCAATCTGCTTTTTAAACAATGTTTACTGGTCATACATCAATGTTTTCCTTATTACTAAATCACTCAAATGAATCAGAATAAAGCTTATAAAGTTTTTTGCCAGGATAAAGTAATGCAACAGTGGTATATTCAGTTAATATTTGCTACACAAATATGACGAGGCAATACTCATTAACTGTGCTAATAAAAAAAGCAGCACACAGATGGATTTAATCTACAGGGGCATGTCATACCTTTGGAACCATGTCTACATTGTAATCTTTGCTTGCGCCAAGATGTGCCGGTGGTTTGTCTTCTCCCCTAAACCTCTTCCAGAGCTGTCCACACACACACACATGGGGGAAAAATAAAATTAAATAAACAGAATGAAATAATATACTATAAGACTTCATCAACCGTATTAACTACCAAAACAAACTGAATGACTTGCATAGGGACGAAATATTTCAAGATAGTATGTATGAAATATGAATACATTTAGAAGCTCATTTCAGTTGCAGTTTCAATTTAAATCAAACTCATTATAGATATATAGTTGCTTGCCTGGTTCAGGTTGAGGGAGGTGGAATCTCCTCCGTAGTAATCATTTCTATCCATGTGCAAAACCTGCAAAATCATCGCAAGAGGATCGTTGAGAACCCATTTAGCAAGTTCACCATGTTAGTACCCCTTCAGACTTCAGACATGTATCTAGTATTCACCATGTTTGGATCTGCAGTAAAAAAAACCTCAACCGCTTTCTTTGTCCTGACTGCTGGTCTGGCCCTGCTCTCCAACCTCATTTCCTCACCTTGCAAACGTAAGTAAGTCTCTACTAACATGAACTGAACCAGAGAGACCGCAGCTGCGGTCACCGTCAGCGCAATTCACCTCCTGATCCGGCATTGCGCCTGCGCCCCAATCTCCACACAAGTACCCATTGCTACCGAAAGTTCCGAGGACCTCGACTGCCAAGTGTTGCGATTTTCCTAGGATTCCCGGTATATGTCACCCAACTAGAGTACGGACCAACAAACCACCACGACCGCCCAATCTATTACCACTGAGAAGCAGCAGCCACCAGCCTAGCACCCGACCCCCACACCGAGCGCGCAGGCTCAGTAGAGGCGGTTCGGGCACCATGACGCGAAACCCCAACACGGAAGCAACGAATTGTGGGCCGGTAAGTACGGGGAAAGCGAACTACCGATCGGTGGGTGAGTGAATCTACCTTGAGGCCGTCGACGGAGAGGAGGCCGCTGAGGATGCACTCCTTGAGCCCCGTGCCGAGCACGATCACGTCGTACTCCTCATCCATGGCGGATTGGCTCGGCCGGCTGCGGTGGCCGCGAGGGGTTCGGGCGGGCAAGCGAAGCGAGCAGAGCAGCAGATGGGAGACGAGGCGGTGATGCGGCGGAGATGAGATGAGGTGGAGTTCACGCAAGGAGGGCAGGGTATTTATTAAAAAGACCGGTGAGATTTGGGAGCCCCGAGGAGGTGGAGTTCACGCAAGGAGGGCAGGGTATTTATTAAAAAAGTCATTTAAAATCAAAAAGAATAAGGTCACTATTTCCATTCGTTTTGTCTGTAGTTTATATTTTTATATGTATTTTTATAAAAACAATTAACAATGACATATATAATTTTAAATTTAAAAAACTGTTTAAAAAATTCACTGTTAAAAACGCCGTCACGACGTGCATGGGGTGATCAAGCGCATGACGGCCATCATGGCTGCGCCTGTGTAGGCCGAGCCGTGTTGCATTGCTTCTTGGTTCTGGGCTGGCTGTTTGTCCGGAAATCTGGCACTTCTTTCTAGGTTGGGCCGATTTTCTGTTTATAGGCCCGTCTAATTGGGTCTTCAGTTTGGACGTATCCCAACGGGTCGTGCTGTCTTTTGTTGATAATTGACAATGTACCGGATTGCCGTGCAGCACAGTGTTTTTTTTTGTTGCCTCAAGTAATTAAATAGAACGGGGCAATTATAGGCGCCACTGGAAGCAGGAATTCTGCAGGAGTCAGGACCCAAATGAAATGAGGCCAACATTCGATAGAAGCCAACTTTCCGACATTGAAATATCTCCATTCTTCTTTCTTTGGGTTTACAGTGCTGTTTTTGCAGGGCCGGTGCCGTACAAATCAAAGCTACAGTCGCCATCCGACTGCGCCTGTTGATCGCTGTTGGCAACCACGCCTATGAAATGACACTTCACTTGTGTCTACTATAATCAATTTATAAACCGTATCTTAAAAAATATATATATTTAAAAATTAGTTAATATAATAAAAAACAAAAGCCACAAATAATAAACCCAAAAGACACCAGCCGCAAGCCATACACGCCGCCCAGGAGAGAACCAGTCAAGTCCATTCCAATCCAATCCGTCACGACCCAAGCCTAACTTGCGCTCGCTTTCCCAAAGAGATATGCAAACATGCGACGCATTAATTAGTGTAACCCCTGATGCGATTCTGGGACAACAGCGTTAATTAATTGTCTGATCAACCAAATATTCGGTGCATGCATGTACATGGATCGATGGTTAGCTTGCTCTCGTCATGTCTGGCAAGTGGCGGAGTATCAGAAGAGATACTGGCCATCTTGCCTGAGATCTTGCATCGACCGGTTATCAATCCAGCACATTTGATTTATTATGGAGTAAATAATTTCAAATCACTGTATAGCAGTATCCTTGATTTTTTTAGCTCCTATGCCAGGGACGATGGTACGCGGTTAGTCTGAAAACCTTGACGAATCAAACCGTGTGATTAATCAGCGGTAGCGATCACGCTGCAGTACCATAGCTTTGCTTCCTAGCCATCGGACCAAATGGCAAATGTTGAGATCGGCTTGGAGCTATGGTAGTGCAGCATCTCTTTTGGTTTATGCTACAGTAACTAATTTTCACATAATATTTTTTCAAGGTGAGATTTATAAATTAATTGTAGTAGACACTATACCGAATTTATCTATATCGACCAAAATCATACATGAATATCTCTCTCTGTATTCTCTTTTGTGAACAGTGAGAATTTAAAATTTTAAACTAAAAATCATAAAACGCAACCTAAAAGAATCCACCAAAAGTTACAACAACTCCCTGACTTTGCTTCATACACTGAGATCTCAATCCCATCCAAAGATGGATCGAATGACTCCCACGCTAGAGACAGAGCAATAGAGAATTGGTTTGTTCAAATTTGCTCAAGCTTAGGCTTAGGCTTAGGATTCTATAGTAACTCGTCGTTAAACAGTGCATTTTTTCAAGACGAGGTCTACAGAAATATTATAGCACAAACTATACCAAGTTCAATTGTACCGGCTAAAATCACATGTGACTGTTTTTCTCTATATACTGCCTCTCGCGAACAAGGTAGAATTCAAAAACAATAGTCATAAACCATAAACCACAGCCCAAAAGAAACCACCCATTAATGACTCTGCCCATGTACCAGGGTCAATTTCGTTATGTTTTCGGTCGTAACTTGTAATTACAGACCAAAACCTGTAGGATCGAGTATGGCGACCAGAAGGGGTGAATAAGAGCTCAAATTCAATTTGAGGCTTTTCAAAAACTTTTCTTTTGAGTGGAAGCAAAACTCTTCACTTTAGTAGCTATTGAAACTATAAAGATCAGAGACAAATAATCACAAGGAAAGAACTGATCAAAACAGAGCAAAATTTGCTTTGACAACTCCTAGCGATCTGACCTCTAAATACATGGTGGTCTGACCTCCATGAAGGGGGCAGTTTGACCTTCAGGCCGGTCAGACCACTGTTCAATAGTGGTAAGATCGCTATGAATAGTAAAATTAGGGGATGCTACAGTACCCCCAGTCAGACCTCTGCTACAGTGCCAGCTAGACCGCTGCTATAGTGATTTTGCGAATAAACAATAATTTTAGCGATATTTCAAATCTGAAAATCTATGTATCTTTTGATCGGTTGATCCAAATGACTTGAAACATTATATGAACTTTCCCTAAAATGTCAGAAACCTATTCCAATTAACGATTAGGAAAATCGTTGCCAAAGTTCTGATCTTTTTCTGTTCGAAGAAAGATTGCACTAAAACCGGTCAAAAGAGATAAATCTCGATCTGCTCTTGCTTGTGAGTTCTTGATGATCTATATGACTTTAGATGGGTTCTCACATGTCATAACAAGTTAAATCATAGCACGAACATAAACCAAAAAGCCCACAACACCAAAACTCCAAAATCACTTCTTCTTGAGCCAAAACCAGACAAACACAAGACCTTACAAATACAAGTGTCTAGATGGATTAGATCTAGTCTCCAAGATACATCTTCATCACTTACACTTTCTTGACACACAACAAGATCAAAGGGAGAAGAGAAAACACAAAAAACCAAACCAAATCAAGATTTCATCACATGAGCACAAAAGCGAAATACTTGGACGAATTTTGATTTTTATTGATACTTGGAGATGAATGTTACAGCCACTCTCTAACCGCACACAAATCCTAATGATGACAAAAAGCTCGGCCATAATAGTATCTCACATCTCCTATAAAGTTCTCTCTGAGCTAGGCATAAACTCCTCTAAAAACTTAATCTAGCCACCTCTCTCCCTTTTTATAAATAGAGGTTCACAAGAGAAACTCTAACTAGCGACTCTAGTTGGGTTTTATTCACATATATGGGCCAACCTGTTAACCCAACACCATATCGGTTTTTACATTTACACATGCACGCTTCTCAAAGCGCTCACACCCATTAGCCTATTAGTGAATCAAATGCACTTCATATTTTCAGCACATACATGATCTAAACCACTTAGACCAACGCCATAGTTTCACATACCGTTACTTTTCTGGTATTGGGAAATTTACTAAAATGCTCTTTTCCCGTCTTCCACGAAGTTTCCCGTTTTCTTTGCCACAACGCATCACCCATACTTCGCCATCTTCCACGTGGCCCCAATGACTTACCATCAAGCCTCTCATGCGCCCGGATCCCACCAAACCATCCTCACTTGTAAACGACTCAAGTCACTTGACGCACCACATGTCTCTTCTCACGCATGATGGCACTCAACTTTCTTGACCGCATAGGACCTCGACTCCTCCCTGAGCCTAGTCCTAGTCCACCTTGCTGTTGCCTGTCATGTCCACCACCGATAGCTCCTGCTCTGATTCCTCGTCGTCCCAGCTTGCAACCACCCTGTAAGCCTCGGTCATTTTCGGCGGCTCCTTGATCGTCTGGACCTCGGCTCCTCCTAAGTATAGTCCCGATCTCTTGACCGATTTGGATGTAAACTCTCCTAGCTTAGTCCCGGTCCCATTCACCTCACCATGACGTAGTTCCATAGTCCTACAACCAACAACAACAAGCAAATCGTCATGTAGCATCACACAATACAAAAATTCATTAATTGACACAATTAATCTATACAATACACCATACAAAATGTATACAACCAAATTACCGATCCTAAACGTAAGACCAAATAATAAATCCATATGCACACAAGCAACGACCCAGGTTAAACCAAATTCATCTCGCGACTCAAAAATCCCAAAGCTCAAAACCTGACCGAAGATCGCTGTCAAGCTGGTCTGATTACTTGGTCTCAACGGTCGGACCGCTAACCCCGAGCAATTGAATCGATGTCATGCACTTGATTCTCCATCAGTAAACTAATACATGGACACATGCGTGGACTCCCCCATGAGTAACACTTGCACGGACTTTGCGCCGTGACTAACACCAAAAATACAGAACCAACAGAATAGGCTTCACAGGGGCCGATCTAACCGTGACACACACGCTGATCAAACTGTCCAAACAGTTGCCGGTCAGACCACTCGGTCCCAGCGGTCAGATCACCTGGTCCCAACAGTCATACCACCTGGGCTGACCGGTCTAACCGGTTTTCTAACACAACACCAACTTAATTCACAAAATCAAAAGTTCAAACTTAAACAATGAAATCAATACACTATCAATATTAAATATTCATTACTTATCTAGGATTACCACCGTATGGTCCTTCAAAACCTTATCATCCATCTTCTCTTTGTAGGCCTTTTCCTATCTCTTCTAGTTTTGCCGTACGAGCACTCATGTAATCGAGGAACCTTGCACCTGAACCGAACTCGTCTACTCGCCTAGTCATTCATACCCCGATTGATACAGTGGCTGACGAACCTGGGCGGCGCAGAGGTGTTCTTAGTTACAGTTGACAGCCGCCGACGAGCAGCGCAGAGGTGTTCTTCGTTACAGTGACGACGCTCTTGATTCGCCGATGGACAGCACAGTTGGCTTGCCTAGGCTTAAAAAATTACTGGCCCCGTCATTTGCTTGATTTGTCACTGGATTGATACGCCGATACCGTCAAACAAGGCACAATTAGCGTAGCACTCCCGTTACTACCAGGAGAAGCACTCCCGGATGGAAAGAGACTAGAGTTGGACGGGTTGGATGCTCTCCAGGGGGGAGGAACCCTAACAGCACTGAAGCTGACCATGTGAGGCTGTCTGGTCTACTTGCATCGATCAGTAAGAAAAGTATCACGAGGACGACCAACCATTCATTCAACCAACCTTGTCAACAACTGGCTTATAAACTATGACTTCCGATTTTTTCTCTCTCAATATAGTGGCTGAAAATACACTGTATTAACTATTAGCTTTTTTTGAGTAATTAAATTTAGAAAATAAAAAGATTATATTATTATAGATAATATAAAAAGAATAAGGAGAAAAAAACAAAAAAGCTAAAAAAATACAAAATTAGAAAATTAGAAGCTAGAACCGTTTGGACGTATTCGTGGGTAGATATGAGGCTGTTTGATTGTCTGCATGTGCTCATGCAGCTGCATGAGCATGGCCAAGCTGAGAAGGGAAGCTCCTCAGCCACGTTTCTCCTCAGCCTGGCTCCAGTTGATTTTTTGCATCCACTCGTGCAGGCTCTCTCCTCCATACAGGCAACCAAACATCATCTCCCTGCATACACGAGTACAAACCACCCGTATGCAGACAACAAAACAGCCCCTATATTTCCATCCAGATGCACCACCCCCAGGAGCACAAAAGTAGTAGCAGTAGTTTCTAGCGGCTGATGCTACTGTTTGGACAGTATGCATGGACCTGCATACACTGAACCCAGTCTTCCAAATCTTCAGAGTTTGCCCTCCAACGCGAGCCAAACTGGGTACTACATGTACAAGAGCAGAAGCCAGCACACCAACGCAGTCAATCTGCGGCCACATGTGTAGTAGTATCTATCCTTGGCCATTGTGCCATCCAAATTGAGAGCTTTGCTTGCAAGTCATTCAGTGGCAAGGCAAAGCAAGCAGCTCCTCCTATATGTACTACCACCACATATCATACTGCTAAGTCCAAACTCTGCACACAGCAGTCCTGGAGCTGTGCAGACCTCGTACCAGGGGCGGGCCCAGCGGGTAGTCCATATAGGCCCAGGACTACCCGCAACAGTACACAATTTGGCCCAAAATTTTTTTTTTGCCCTAAGCCTCTAACCCACGCGGAAGCCAGTAGCCACGCCCCACGCTCCGCCGCGCACGCCGCAGCGCAGCGCCCATCCGCCTCCACTCCGCCGAGCTCTCTCGCGCGGCCTCGCCTCGCGTCGGCGCCTCGGCCTCGCCTCCGCCTCGCCTCGGGTCTCGCCTCCGCCTCGCCTCGGGTCTCGGTCTCGCCTCGCCTCGGTCTCGCCTCCGCCTCGCGTCGGTCTCGCCTCGCCTCCGCCTCCGTGCCTCGCCCTCGCCTCGCCTCGGCGCCGAGGCGAGCGAGAGGGAGAGCTGAGCCGAGAGGAGGCCGAGAGAGTCGAGAGCCGAGGAGGCGCCGAGGAGGCCGAGAGAGCGAGGAGGCCGAGGAGCTGGAGAGCCGAGGAGGCCGAGGAGCGGGAGAGCCGAGAGAGAGGCCGAGAGCCGGGAGAGTCGAGAGAGGCCGAGAGGCCGAGAGCCGAGAGAGCCGAGGAGGAGAGGGAGGAGGCGCGCGCCGCCGCCGAGGCGCCGAGGCCGACGGGAGGATCGGGAGGAGTCGGGAGGCGGGAGAGCGGATCGCGGAGAGGCCGAGACCGAGAGGCCGATCGCCGAGAAAGAGCCGAGAAATGAGGATGATGCCGATTTAATAATTTTCAATCCGGGAAAATGAGGAAATGAGGAAAAAGAGTGGGTGCTTGAGGGTAATTTTCTCTACTTGTTTTTATCAATTTAGTAATTTAGACTTTAGATTTTAGACTAATAATTTAGATTTTAGATTTTAGTCATGATGCATTAATTTGGGCTATAGTCTTGCATTGTTAGACTAAAATCTAAATATTTTACATGCTAAATGGTTAATATGATCATTTATTTTTAGATCTACAACACACATTAGCACTGAATTGAGAGGCTAGAGGCATGAAGAGGAAGAACGGAAGTCTTGCATTGCTTTTTGAAACATGAAGCAAAAAGAATGTATCTTGTGCTCCACCACCACCAATTTCAGCTTTAGATGAACAACCGTCTGATCCTATTGTAGATGATAATTCTCTAATTGAAAAAGGGCCATCTATAGATGATAATTCTCCAATTGTAGTGGTATTGAAGGATCGGTGAAGATGTAATAACACCACTGCAGATCCAGTGGTGGATGAAGGGCCAACTCAAAATGAAGAAGAACCACCTTTGGTTTATAATGTTGATTGCCTTGAACATGATCCAGGTTTAAGGGTGCCTATTTCAAGATATGATGTCAATGATCAAGATGCGCGTAAGAGGATACATTCTAAAAGGTCCATGCCAACTTTGGGCCTATAATTACCCCATTAGAAAAATTTATGGTAAAGATCGCCGCTTTAGTATTATATGGTTTCATAAGTACCCTTGGATTGAATATAGTGTTGAGAAGGATGCAGCATTTTGCTTCATATGCTATTTGTTTGGCAAAGAGAGTGGAAAATTTGTAATGGATGGGTGGCATAATTGGAACATAGGAGCTAAATCACTTGACAAACATTGTTGCTCAACTATTCACAAGTTTGCTCAAGACAAATACAATTTATTTGTGAAAAAGGGTACAAAATTGATCTTGTCATTGTCAAGGTGTCGAAAAGGATCGAGTTGAGTACAAGGCTAGATTGATTTATTCACTTAGATGTTTGAGGTATCTTTTGCATCAAGGATTGGCTTCGTGGACATGATGAAAGTGAAGAATCTAACAATAGAGGAAACTTTCTTGAACTTTTGAAGTGGCTTGCTGGAAATAATGAAGAGGTTAACAAGTTGGTGTTGAAAAATGCTCCAGGTAATTGCATTTTGACTTCCCCTCGTATACAGAAGCAAATTATTAGATGTTGTTCTATTGAAACCACTAGATACATAATTGAAGAACTTGGAGATGACCACTATGCAATCCTAGCTGATGAATCTAGTGATATATCATATAAAGAACAACTTGCTGTTTGCTTGCGTTATGTTGATAAACTTGGGAGGGTTTGTGAGAGGTTTCTTGGAGTAGTTCATGTCTCTGGCACCACTTCTTTGGAACTTAAAACAGCAATTCAGTCCTTGCTTACTAGTCATCACTTGACTCTTACTCAAATTCGTGGGCAAGGATATGATGGGGCTAGTAATATGAAAGGAGAGGTTAAAGGGCTGAAAACATTGATTATGAAAGAGTCTCTTTCGCTTATTATGTGCATTGTTTTGCACATCAACTTGATTAGTTCTTGTTCTTTGTTGCCAAGGAAATGTTGGTTGCCAAACCTTTTTTGGTCAAGTTTCACGCTTGCTGAATATAGTTGGTGTTTCTTGCAAACGTCATGATATGCTTCGAGATGTTAGAGCTCAACAATTGAAGAAGGCACTTGACTTGGATGAAATAGAAAGTGGAAATGGGTTAAATCAAGAGATGGGATTGGCTAGGCCCGGTGACACTCGGTGGGGTTCTCACTACAAAACTATTTTGCATATCATTGACATGTATGATACAATCCGGGAAGTACTCATAACTCTTGGAAATGATCACACCCAAAAGGATGATTGGCCTAACATACATGCTATGGTTCTTACATTTGAGTCATTTGAGTTTATTTTCAATGCACACTTGATGCTTGTCATTCAGGTTACACAAATGAGTTGTCTAATTCTTTGCAAAAGAGAGACCAAGATATTGTTAATGCGATGACACTTGTGGGTTTGGCAAAGAAAAGAATGCAACAGATGAGGTCTAATGGGTGGGAAGGTTTCTTAGGAAAGGTTACATCATTTTGCATCAAATATTCCATTGATGTTCTGCAATGGATGCTAAATATGAACCTCATGGAAGATCCCATCGTTTTACCCTGAACAAACAATTGATGACCACTATAGAAGAGAGGTATATATTGGTGTCATTGATAGAGTTCATCAAGAGCTTGAGAATCGGTTTGATGAGGTTAGTATGGAGTTGCTTCTTTGTATGTCGGCATTCAACCCCTCCGATTCATTTGCCTCTTTTGATGCACAAAAAATACTTAGACTTGCAAGTTTTATCCCAAAGACATTGCAAGCTCGATCTCATGAAACTTGAACTCCAACTTGATACATATATTGATGATATGAGAGAGGATGATAGATTCAAAGGCCTGAATAATCTTGGTGAGCTCTCTATTAAGCTTGTTGAAACAAAGAAGCATGATCTTTATGATTTGGTGTACTTGCTCCTCAAATTGGTATTGATCTTACCGGTGGCAACAGCAACTGTTGAAAGAGTATTCTCTGCAATGTGTCTAGTGAAGAATAAGATGAGAAATAGAATGGGTGATCAGTTATTGAATGATTGTTTGGTCACTTTTATTGAGCGTGATATCTTCTCCAATGTCGACGAGGATGACATAGTTCACATTTTCATGGCCATGAAGAAGCGGAAAGCAAAAGCCTTAAACTAGTGTTGCAATCTTCTATTTATGTAAGACACTTTCATGCTTCTTTACATTTGAACAATTTATATTATCAGTTATGCAAATTTCGAACTTATTTGTTGAATTTAAGGTATTATGAGATCTTTTAGATATATATGTTTTTTACCGAACCGTTTACCGAATTTTTGTATTAGATTATATCAACATAGGATAATATTTTTTTAGTTAGGCATACCCTGGATTCAAATCCTGGGTCCGCCACTGCCTTGTACTGCTGATATATGGAGAGGAGGGCGAGGAGTGGGTCTCCGGCCGGCGGTGTCGCCGAGGGCAAGATGCAGGCTCGTGCGGCGCAGAGACAGAGGGCGCCGGGGGAATACTTCACGGCGGAGCTGGCCGTGCTGTTCCTCTGCCTGACCGCGCTACTGGTGTTCCTGCCGCTGGTCCTGCCGCCGCTCCCGCCGCCGCCGCTCCTGCTGCTACTGGTCCCGGTGGGGCTCATGGCCGTCCTGCTGGCGCTGGCGTTCGTGCCGTCCGACGGCCGGAGCAGCATCGCCTCGTCGTGCTTGTGAAGAAGACGAAGACGCGCGCGCGCATGCGAGTTTGTTTTGGAGTTTTTTTTTTTTGTCTTTTGGCATCGTTTTGATAGATGACTAGGAAGAAATTGTTTCGTTTTTGTTGATTAGGTAGCTCGTAACTTCAACCGAATACATGTAAAGAAATCAAAAGTTTAACCTTCTCATTAGGCGATGTCATCGAGCATGCCTCGTGTGCTGCACGGATTTGTCGAATTGTTAATGCTGAGCTAGCTGGGTTCAGAGAACGGCTTTGGCTCCTGATCGATCACATGGTTTGGTAGAGCTTTTGTAGTGTATCAGCAACGTACAATTTTTTATGCCATTTTTTCACGTTTTATTCTCGAAAATACTATATAACACCCGAGTGAACTTTTTTTTGTCATTTCAGTCCAGTTTCAAACATTTTGATGTGCTTGAAGATTTCGTGTGTGCCACCCTGCCTACACAGGCCACAGCAGCCCTCGGCGAAGTCAAATCCACTGGCGCCTCGGGTCGTGCTCCAGCAGAGCCAGCTCCGGTTCGCTCATTTGTCGAACACCACACCACCTCCCTCCTCCTTAATAGAATAAAGTTTTTGAGTTGTCTCTGGCATCGGACAAGGTGACAACAGCGCTGAGGAGCAGGAAAGGGGACAAAAGAAGAGGTGGAGGTGTGGTGGGAGTGGAGGCAACGGTGGGAGCCAAGGGGTTAGGGTCTAGGGCATCTGTAGTGTATATAATTTAAGGGGTTTTAAGGTGGATTCTATCTAAATTTTAAGGCTGATTTCATAGTGTATATAATCCAAAGGGCCTTAAGACGGTCCCACTTGGCAGATAAAGAAAAATTGTATTTTAATACTTGTGGCCAGGTCTTTAGCTTGAGGACCAGCCTTAAGCCTTTTTTCTTATAGCCTGCTTAAGGTCACCACTGTAATGTATAAGGTTGACCTTAAGATGGCTTAAGACCCTCCATTTTCATACACTACAGATGCTCTTAGGGAGAGAATATACATATTTCATAAACAAATTTAGTTGTGGCAAAATTTGACTAACTTCATAAAAAAATTAGTTGAGTAATAAACAGACAATCAGGTGGTCCCAGGCATCGTGCAGACGCTTGGCGACCATTGGGCCTTGGGCAGTAGTCAGCTAACTAGGCAGCTAGGCGGGGAGGTGGTCCAAGGCAATCAAAAGCGGCAGAAAGCGGCCTCGGCGCGACAGACAGTCAGGTGGGGTCGGGCGGGCGGGTGGCGCCTAGGTGGTCATGTCGGTCGCCTAGGTGCATAAGGCGGAGACGTTGGGTAATATATGAGAAGGAGGGGAAAAGAGGGTTACCAGTTTGGACTTTTGGAGTCGGGGCGTCTCGCGCATTAGGTTTTCTTCACTCGCGCACGGGTCCACCGTCGTCGATTCGCCGGATTCCACCTCGCCAGTTAGTGCCGCATCGCCATCTCGCCGAATTCTGCATTTCCTAGGTGCGTTCCGCCTCCCCTTAGCCATCTTCTCTACCTCCCTTCTTGTTTGTCGTCTTCCCTCCTCTCATCCATCCCCCACCCGGCGTCCGGCGGTGCTCCCCTCCAACCTCCGCCAGGCGGCACTCCCTTTCACGGCTTCGCTCCCCTCCGCAGCTCAGCCTCCTCTCCGTGACTCCACTCCCCTCCGCGGCTCTACTCCGCTCCATGCCGTGACTATAGAGGCCGGAGATGGTGAGGGCGAAGCGGCGAATAAGGTGTTGGATGGCAGATGCCGATAGTCGGTGGGGTGGAGAAGCGGAGATGGCGAGGGAGGATTGGACTACCGGAGGAGTGGAGCCGTGGAGGAGAGGAGATGGCGACGGGCAACTGCTGACTAGATGTGGATGGACTGGAGAATGACTGAATGAATAAGATGAGTGGCGAGATAGAGAGAGAGATTGGCAGAGGTAATGCTGTGGAGATGAGTGGAGAGAGAGAGATTTAGTATTTTAGTAATTTATTGTTGATTTTTGTGTGAATTATAATTATTTACTGATTATTGTAACTTTTTACTGATTAAAATGTCATCCGTTGCATCGGCACCAGAGGTGAGCACCACAGAAGATAGTCTCAAAAGGAAGTCAAGTGACGCAAAAAGAACACGCAAAAGACCTACATGTCATTTTATTAATAGAAGAAGAAAGAGTACAACTAACCACCTAACCAAATTGGTCAGGTAAGAAAGTACAACATGGCTTGCTCAGACCTCCTTCCAAATCATGAACCGAAAAAAGGAAAAATATAAGAGGCTAAAACAACACCAACAAAAGCAACACATTACAGTATCAAGTTGCAAAGGCAAGAAGCTCTCGCCGAACTCCATAACGACATTTCTTGCCGAATAACCTCCAGAATATCTTGCAAGGAGCGAAACTTATTATTGAATACTTTTGCATTTCCTTCTTTCCAAATTGTCCAGAAAACTGATATCACTATTGTGTTGAAACCTTTCCTGTGATCCTTCTAAACAACACTCTGAGCAGATAGCCACCATTCTGAAAGTTCAGAGTGCGTAGATGGCATGATAGCAATACAATTTGTCAGGGAAAGGATAGCAAACCACACTTGCCTTGTAACAACACAATTAATTAAGAGGTGCTGAATTGTCTCTGGTTATTATTCACATAGCACACAGGCCTTAGGATGCGGCAATCCTCTATTCTATAACCGGTCAGCAGTCCAACAATGTTTCAGAACAATCAACCATATGAAAAACTTACATCGCAATGGAGCTCTAGATTTCCATATCGATTTATAACATGGTAACCTAATGGCACCATAGAAGAAAGCTTTGTACGTCGAACTTGCTCTGTATGAGAGCGAGGAAGACCACCTCCAAATTATTCCATCTTGCCTTTCTTCCTGTAGTTGTACTTGTGCCACTTAATTCCAAATCTAAATATACTCTCTGATCACCACCATGGATACACTGCCCTGTATATGTTTGATTCAAGTATTGTTTGTTAGATATTCTTTATTGTCCTCTCATACACCTTCTTACTCACCAATTGCCAAAGATTTGGTGCCAAGATTTTAATTAAAAATCCGTCCAACCAACCATCTGTCTAGAATAAAACTGAGCTCTTATCTCCCAGCTCAAAACTAAGAGATGCCTCAAACATAGATTGAACAACACGGTCCTGCTGAACTTCCATGTTCTATCATATTCTTGTATTATCTATCCTTTTTAGCCACAACCATCTCATTTGTAGTGCAAACCCCATAATTTACAATTTTGAATGCCAAGACCACCAAATTCTAGCGGTCGACAGACCTTATTCCATGCCACCAAGAATTTCCCTCCCTGAACCAAATCCTCACCAGACCATAAGAAGCTTCTTCGATGTTTATCAATAGCCTTCAAAATTCATTTAGGAAACTCCATGGCCATCAATTGGTAGACTGGCATAGCCGATAATACTGACTTCACAACCACCAGCCTGCCACCCAAAGACAAAAGCAGAGAACCGTTTCATTTTGGAAGTTTTGACACAAACTTGTCAACTATCAGTAGTAAATGGGCCTTTTTAACCGTTTAATTGAGAGTGGTAGTCCCAAGTATGAGCAAGGAAAATCTAAAATTTGGCAATTCAAACTCTCAACTGCCACCTGTAGGTAATCCTCTGAGTAATAAATTGGTGTCGTTGAACATTTATCCAGGTTTGTATGTAATACGGAAGCAGTCCCAAATAATTTCATAATCCTTTTAATCATGTCAAATTCTTGTGGCAATGGTGTGACTAACAACATTACATCATCTACATAGAAGGAAGCTCTGTACTTGATGGCTCGATGGCCTAGAGGCTGCAACAAATTTTCTATGCTTGCCTTTTGCAGAATCTTGTTAAGGACATCCATAAATAGAATAAACAACATTGGTGACAAAGGGTCACCTTGTTTCAAGCCACGCTCACTACAGGTAACTTGCCTTAGCTGTCCATTAAGCAACACTTTGGTACTAGCTGAGGATAACATCAATATCCACACTCTCCATCGTGAACCAAATCCTCTATGCTGCAGCACCTCCAAAAGAAATGGCCAGGATACAGTATCGAAGGCTTTTGAAATATCCAATTTTAATATCATTCTTGGTTTCTCCATTTGATGACATAATTTAGCTGAGCTCTGGACATATTTGAAATTGTTAAGTATGGATCTTCCTTTAACAAATGCAATTTGGTTAGGATCCACTAGGCGATGAAGATACTTAACTATGGGAGTCGCTAAGATTTTAGAAAATAACTTGGTGAAGCTATGAATCAAACAAATTGCCCTGAAAGCCTTTGGCAAGAGGGCATCGCCTTTTTTTGGGAATTAGAGTGATTAAAGCACTATTTAGCCTACAAAGATTTCTCCCTTGCAAAGAATAGATAGAATGAATAGCACGAACAACATCATTCATAATCACTGACCACGCCGTTTTGTAGAAAAGACTGATAAAACCATCAGGCCCTAGGGCCTTCTCACTTGGCTGATCCCTAACCACATTCCAAATCTCTTCCTTTGAGAAATGTTCATCTAAATCACTGATGTCAACATCTTGCCAATCTAGGCCTTGTAAATTCACCATGTGCTGTCTCTGCTTAGCAGTGCCGATGATCTTCTAAAAGTGGTCAAACAAAAACAAATGCTTGCGGTCTTCATTAACTAGCCTTTTAAAAATACCTTATAGACTTTCAGTTCGTACGCACTCGCACCTACACTAGAGTTAAAAACCATAGCCTAAAAAAACAAGCCACATATATTTTGTGTGTTTCACACCACCCACCACCCACCGTCCATGCATTTTCACTAGAGACACTGTAGTTTGTCTCTACAAACTTTTAAAAGAAGACCTCGTGATATTTCCTATACAAGAGATAAATATGTTGTGCTGTCAGATTTTACAGATTTTTTCTAGACAACCTTGTTCCGGCGAAAACCTGTGTGCCTTGCCAGGCGCTGGTGCAGTTCATGTCTGTCTAGCACCTACAGTCTTGAATACGGCCTAATGGGCCGAAAAGTATACTTTTTTTGGTAAGTAAGGGAAGAAAAGGTCCAAATTTAACTGGGCCTGTCACTTTTTCAGTCGGCACCTGACTTCAGTCTCCTCAAGGAGCAGTTAGCGAAGCTAAATGCAGATGCTGCGGTGTCGCGTTCAGGCCAGAAAGGTGTTGCGGGAGTTGCTTGCAGAGATGAGAGGGGCCAGTTCGTTGCTGCTGCTGTTAGAGCTTGGAATGGCCTCATTGATCCAGTTGTTGGATTATGTGGGCCAAGCCCATATAATAAGAATAATTCCTATTAAATCTCAAAGGTCCACTCATGCAAAGGAGGCATGCATGTGACCTTTAGTATCATGTTGCTAGTTCTAGGAGAGGAAGACCACCTTAAAAGGGATGGTGCACTCCTAGCCACTTGAGGTATGTGTGGGAGAGAACTAGAGGATAACACGCGCGCGCTCGCTCGCCTCGCCTCGCCTTGCCGGGCCGGGCCGGGGGGCGGGGCGCGGCGCACGGCACTGCGTGAATGGTCCGCCAAAATCAGCTCAGTGCTTGCAGACGCGCTTCCTTTGCGATTTTATTTTTTGTTTTGAGTGGCGGTGAATCCGGATCGATTCTGCGCGACTAAGCCGTTCGACACGAGTTATGGAGAACGTCAGCGTCTTAATCACACGCCCGGTTTTCTATAAATACGAGTCGCCGCCTCCATACAGCATATGCGAAAATCAATCTAGGTTTTGCCTCCTCCATCCTTTGTGCCGCGCCGCCCCACGTAGTCTACTCCGTCCCGCCCGGCGTGCTGCATCGTTCGGGAGAGCAGTCTCGGAACCGTCGCGCCAAGTCTGCACCGGAGAGGCGAATAAGGTTAGCGCTCTGCGCGATCGCTCGCTGTAGCTCTGGCTCGTCTTCCTCGTCGTTCGGCTTCGGCGAATCGTCATCGACTTCGTGTCATCCTCACCGTGCCTGCGGCGTCTACATCGGCAAACCGATCGAACAGAATCATCGATGCATAACGGTCATGTTCTCCGTATTAGATCTGTTCATGTACGCTTCTGGTTTACATGTCTAGATCTTTTATGCTCGTGATAGTTACGTTATTTTGCGTGCATGATGTCATGATTTATTTATGGAATAAATTGAACATACATGTGCTTATACTTTCAACAATCCAAAACCTTATTGTAGGCCTTCGTGGTTTTACTATGGCTGGATTTGCCGATGCACCGAGGTCGGATAAGTTCTCCGGTGTGCACTTTAAGAGATGGCGATCAAGGTCACTCGTGGCTTCTTGCTATGAATGTATTCGGGTTAGTAATGGCAAGCCCTGAAGGTGTTCTTGATGCTGAAAAGCGAAAGAATTCGAGACCGCCACTACTCTCTTTGTTGGATGCATTCTTAGTGTTCTTGCTTTGACCGTCATGCGAGGTGTATATGCACATGACAGACGCCGAAGGAGTTGTGGGATGCATGAATTCCAAATACGGTGCTCTCGATGCCAGCAATGACATGTATGTCATGGAGCAATTTCATGACTACAAGATGGTTGATAACCGTTACGTAGTAGATCGGGCTCATGAGATACGAGGCCATTGCCAAGGAACTCGAACTCTGAAGTGTGCCTTACCCGACAAGTTTGTGGTGGATGTATTATTGCGAAATTACCTTCTTCATGGAGGAATTTGAACAAGACTCAAACACAAGAGACAAGAGTACTCTGTTGAGAATCGATTGGGTCTCTTGAAATTGAGGAAAAGCTCGGGAAAAGGACGCTGTGTCTAAGGGTGATGGAGGGCGATCTAGTGCCAATGTGGTACGAAACCCTCAAGCAAGAACAAAGGGAAATTTGTCAAAGCCCAACAGACAACCAACTTCAAGAAGAAGAAGAACAACAACAATCGGGATGATAGAACTTGCTTTGTGTGCGGTGAGCTGGTCACATGGCAAAGAAGTGCCCACAACGCAAAGGAAAGAAGGAACTCAGTAGGACATACTTCTAAGTCATCAACGTGACCATTGGCAAGGCGGAGATGGGATGGGTATGGTAATTTACCTCATGTTCTTTCGATTAGTCAATCTACCAATTGGTGGATTGATACAGAGCTAATGTACATGTGTGTGCTGATATTTCGTTGTTTTCTTCTTATCAGTCGCCCGAGATTCCTCCGTCCTAATGGGGAATGGGTCACATGCTCTGTTCATGGTGTTGGTACGGTAGATCTGAAGTTTACTTCGGGAAAGATCGTGCCAAGAACGTGCAGCATGTCCTTCTATAGACAAGAATCTCGTTAGTGGCTCCGTTTATGTAGAGACGGGCTTAAGTTGGTATTTGAGTCTAATAAAGTAGTCGTGTCTAAACATGGATATTTTATTGGTAAAGGCTATGAGTGCGGAGGCTTGTTCCGTTTTCCCTTTGATTTCTGCAATAAGATCGTGAACCATATTTTTGGTAGTGTGGATGATGAGGCTAATGTTTGGCACTCACGTCTATGTCATATTAATTTTGGTTTGATGTCTCGGCTTTCAAAGATGAATTTAATTCCAAACGTTTCCATCACCAAAGGTTCTAAATGCCATAGTTGTGTGCAATCAAAGCAACCTCGTAAGCCTCACAAGGTGCTGAGGAGAGAAACTTGGCACCACTAGAACTCCCGCATTCAGATCTTTTCGAGATGAATGGCGTGTTGACGAAGGGTGGAAAACGATATTTCATGACATTGATTGATGATGCAACTAGGTTCATTATGTGTATTTATTGAAAACGAAAGATGAGGCTTTAGACTATTTTAAAATCTATAAAGCGAAGTTGAAAACCGGTTAAATAGAAAGATAAAAAGACTTAGATCAGATCGTGGTGGAGAGTATTTCTCAAACGAATTTGACTTATTTTGTGAGGAACATGGCATTATACATGAGAGGACGCCTCCTTATTCTCCCGAGTCAAATGGGATTGCCGAAAGGAAAAATCGACGTTGGATCGACTTGGTGAATGCCATGTTAGACACTGCGGGCTTACCTAAGGCATGGTGGGGGGAGGCTTTGCTAACGTCTAATCATGTATTAAATAGAGTTCCTAACAGAAATAAGGACAAAACACCATACGAGGTATGGATTGGGAGAAAACTATCACTTTTTACTTGCGTACATGGGGTGCTTGGCGAAAGTTAATGTGCCAATAACTAAGAAACGCAAGCTTGGACCTAAAGCGTGGATTGTGTCTTTCGGGATATGCTAATCATAGCATTGCCTATAGATTTTTATAGTTAAAACCGAGGTACGACATGCATGTTGGTACAATTATGGAGTCTCGAGATGCAACATTCTTTGAGAATATTTTTCCAATGAAGGATACACATAACACCGCTAGTCAACCTTCGAAATAATTCCAGTTCAATCACACCACCGAACCTTTTGAACATACACATGAACTTGTCAATGAGGAGGATGATAGTGGAGCTTCTAGAAGGAGCAAGAGACAAAGGATATCCAAATTCTTTGGTGATGATTTCACTGTGTATCTTGTGGACGACACTCCCAAGTCTATTTCGAAGCGTATGCATCTCCGATGCGGACTCTTTGGAAGGAGGTGTCAGTAGTGAAATGGATTCCATTATCGCTAATGGAACACAGGAACCGACAGATAGACCTTATGGGTGCAAACCAGTAGGGTGCAAGTGGGTGTTCAAAAGAAGCTTAGGCCTGATGGTACTATTGAAAAGTACAAGGCTCGACTTGTTGCAAAGGGCTATACTCGAGAAGAAGGCGAAGATTTCTTTGACACTTACTCACTGTTGCTAGATGACCACAATTCGAGTACTACTTGCTTTGGCTGCCTCACATGGTCTTCTCGTTCATCAAATGGACGTTAAGACAGCTTTTCTTAACGGAGAGCTGGATGAGGAAATTTACATGGAACAAACTGATGGATTTGTAGTAGAAGGTCAAAAGGCAAGGTGTTAAAGCTGTTGAAATCTTTGTATGGTTCAAACAAGCCCCTAAGCGGTGGCATGAGAAGTTCGATAGAACACGACATCCGCAGCTTTGCTTGTCAATGAGGCAGATAAATGTGTATACTATCGCTATGGTGGGGTGAGGAGTTATTCTATTCTTGTATGTGGATGACATCCTGATTTTTGGGACAAACATCAATGTGATAAATGAGGTCAAATCATTCTTGTCTCAAAATTTTGATATGAAAGATCCGGGAGTGGTGATGTTATTCTAAACATTAAATTGGTTAGAGGTGAGGATGGGATTACACTTTTGCAATCTCATTATGTGGAAAAGGTCTTGAGCCGTTTTGGCATTTCGACAGACAAGCCTTCTCCAACACCTTATGATCCTAGCGTGTTACTTCGTAAGAATAAGAAAATTGCTAGGAATCACTGGAATATTCTCGATAATTGGCTCACTTATGTACCTAGCTAGTGCAACAAGGCGGACATCTCCTTTCTTTGTGAGCAAGTTAAGCGGTTTACATCTAACCCAAGAGATGATCACTGGAAGGCGCTTGAGCGAGTGTTGCGCTATCCGAAAGGTACCTCGAACTTTGGACTTCACTATCTGGGTACCGTCGGTCTTTGGAGGGTTATAGTGATTCCAACTGGATCTCGATCTTGATGAGATCAAAGCCACTAGTGGATATATTTTCACTATTGGTGGTGGTCTTTCGTTTCATGGAGGTCTTGCAAATGACCATTTTGACGAGGTCAACCATGGAAGCGAGCTTACGGCACTGAACATCGCCATCGTTGAGGCGAGAATGGCTACGGGATCTATTGATGGATCTACCTACGATGGAAAAGCCGATGCGGCTATCCTTATGAACTGTGATAATCAAACCGTTATCGCTAAAGTGAACAGTTCTAAGGATAATATGAAATCGTCTAACCGTTATCGCTAAAGTGAACAGTTCTAAGGATAATATGAAATCGTCTAGGCATGTCAAGAGACGATTGAAGTCTGTCAGAAATTGAGAAACTCGGAGTTATAACCTTGGATTACATCCAAGCAGATAAAAACTCGCAGATCCTTTACAAAGGGACTATCACGGAATGTGATAGATAGTGCATCGAAGGAGATGGGTATGAGACCCATGTGAGTTATCTATGGTAGTAACCCAACCTATGTGATCGGAGATCCCGTGAATTAGGATCAGGAAAAACAAGCCATTAGTTAACTGGAGGAGAGTAATTTCAACCCTCGCTATGTGAAGATGCAATACTCTCAGAAACTGCAAGGCAGGTTGGTTAAGGCCTTAATGTGTTCCATTGGCTTTCAAAAGCGAAGACGTTATCCTGTAGAACGTTCTTGAAAGAACACACCTATATGAGATTGTTGGAATTCAGGCAAATCTCTGTGGGACTTTGAGATCTGGTGGGGGATTGTTGGATTATGTGGGCCAAGCCCATATAATAAGAATAATTCCTATTAAATCTCAAAGGCCCACTCATACAAAGGAGGCATGCATGTGACCTTTAGTACCATATTGCTAGTTCTAGGAGAGGAAGACCACCTTAAAAGGGATGGTGCACTCCTAGCCACTTGAGGCATGTGTGGGAGAGAACTAGAGGATAACACGCGCGCGCTCGCTCGCCTCGCCTCGCCTCGCCTCGCCGGGCCGGGCGGGCGGGCGCGGCGCCGGCGGCACTGCGTGAATGGTCCGCCAAAATCAGCTCAGTGCTTGCGTGACGCGCTTCCTTTGCGTTTTATTTTGCTGTTTTGAGTGGCGGTGAATCCGGATCGGTTACGCGCGACTAAGCCGTTTCGATTACGAGTTATGGAGAACGTACAGGCGTCTTAATCACACGTCCTGGTTTTCTATAAATACGAGTCGCCGCCTCCATACAAAGCATATGCGAAAATCAATCTAGGGTTTTGCCTCCTCCATCCTTTGTGCTGCGCCGCCCCACGTAGTCTACTCCGCCCCGCCCGCGGCGTGCATCGTTCGGGAGAGCAGTCTCGGAACCGCCGCCAAGTCTGCACCGGAGAGGGCGAATAAGGTTAGCGCTCTGCGCGATCGCCGCTGTAGCTCGCTCGTCTTCCTCGTCGTTCGCTTCGGCGAATCGTCATCGACCGTGTCATCCTCACCGTGCTGCGGCGTCTACATCGGCAAACCGATCGAACAGAATCATCGATGCACGCGGTCATGTTCTCCGTATTAGATCTGTTCATACGATTTCTGGTTTACATGTCTAGATCTTTTATGCCTGTGATGGTTCTGTTATTTTGCGTGCATGATGTCATAATTTATTTATGGAATAAATTAAACCTACATGTGCTTATACTTTCAACACCAGTGTGCTTACAAGCTCTCGTCAAGATCTGTGTAACTATCGATCGATTGCCTGCAGGTGGTGAACAATATCAAAAGAACGCTCCAAATGTCACTACTCGGCAAAATAGGCACGTACACAAAACTTGCCCAGAAGAAGTGCGAGAAGAAATTGCCACGTACGGATCGCAGGATGCTCTTGTACTCAAGTACCATCGATGGAGCGATAAGTAGTAGAAGAACGAAAGCTACGGTCTTGATGAGCACACGCTTCTGCGCACCCTAGCTGATTAGCAAACGAAATCAAACTGCAGATTGCGAAATCTTACCAGACCTTACTCGAGATCAAACAAGAGAAGGTAGAAATTTCTCGTCTATAGCACAAGAATTTCTAAAAACCGAAAAGAGAAGCAACGGTTTGTTGTACAATCTCCAGTCGTATACTGAATTACTGTCATATACAACCTAATGAACTTACGCTGCACTGTAACGACCCACGTCGTTAATTAACCTTAATTAGCGAATTAGGATATTAAGTAGGATTAATTACATAAATGGTAATCTAAAAATTCGAGGGAATTTAAACTTTTCTACGTAGCTGTATAAATTGAAATCAACGAATGATAAACTAGTACCTTGTTTTCATAATTTTATTAACGAGGATGAATATCAAACTGTATGGACTGAAATGAGAAACAAAAATTCAATTGCACGACAAATAGAAACTCTCAAGTCAATTAAAATATATATAACAGTCCGTAGTACAACAGTAGTTAATTACAATCTGTGTAGGGTAAAATCAATAACATACATTGATCGATAATGAGAACTCATATCAAGTACAATAAAAATATTACAATTTGCATTACATAATAGCGACGAATTTTTTGTACGGATAATCCGTTTTTTATTCGTAAATACATAAATATACCCGCGAGAAATTTTTTTACAAAAATAGTCTCGATCGCCCCATTGGGCGACGCCTTCGCCTAACCGGAGGCGACAAAATATCTGTCATTGGTTGTTCGAGCGATCGCAAGTAGTCGCTTTCTATTAGGCGATCGCATGGCGATCGCCAATGGATGGGCGACTTATAAGCGCGAGCCGCCCAATGGAGGCGACTTTACTCGATCCGTGATTTTTAGAGTTTTATCAATTTTGTAGTTTTAAACTGGAAAAATATGGTATAGTTGTAATAAAAGTTTATGTTTATTGTATGTTGTAGGTGCATTAAAAATTTTGAGAAATTTTTAAGAACAATTGACTGTAGAACGTTTGATATATACATTGGCAAGTGATATTTTTATGTGACTAAGAATTAGTGTACGAAGAGAACTGGTATGTTAATATTGTTAAATGACTTGCTATCTGAATCATTGATCGCGAACACACGAGATAATAACCCTATGTGAATAGAAATAAACTTCATAATACTGATTGGGAGTAACATGCGCGTATATTTTTATTACATGCATAACGTATAGCATGATATGCGACTAACCCACCCAGCTGCTCGTACCACCTCTTTGTGTGGACGGGGCCACTTTGCCTTCCTCGCCACATTTTGTCTCTGGGTGTAGTGTGGTTGTTTCCCCTTTTCTCGCGCCTTGTAGATGGCTCATTGCATCTTTCTTCTGTCACTCTTGGACTTGAGAGCGCCTCACGAGCTTCAAGCTCTTCCTCTGACGCTTCATGGTTGCTTCACACGCACTTATTGCTCCCGCCTCCTTTGCAGCTCATCCTCATTGCCCTTGGATGGATTTGGTCCACCCTCACGCGGCGCTCTTGCTCAAGCCGCATCTGCCGTTCCACCTCGCGAGCTTGAGTCATCTTGACAAAGTATTGTCCTTTGTTTTCCACCTCCTTTGGCGGTTCCTCGCCATGCCGGCGCACCGATCCACCCATTCGATGAACTTGCAAGGCTATGTGTGGCGTGGTAGATGTCATGGATCAAGTTGAAAACGATAACGAAACAAAGGATTTAATTGTCGCCGTTACCACGAAGTCGTCATCCGTGTCGGACACTTGAAGAACTGCGGCGTTGTTGGCTCGTTATCTGGATCCGTCCGCACGCACAACATCGTCCTAAAACCGCAATGGCACTTCGGGCGCTCATGCCACTCCGGCACTCCAAATGGGTCGGACCTCCAGGAAGACATTGTTGTGTAGTAGTATTGTGATGCCTTGAGGAGGAGATGTGGTATAGGAGACATAGGAGGGAGGCCTTTATGTAGGCAGGTTATCTGGTGCAGTGGGCATAGTCCATGGAGATGACGACATGGGAATCTTTTCGTTTTTTCAGGATTCCAGTGTAGCAATAAATGTCCCTATGAAGGCTTTTGAGCCTATAGTCTCGTAATAAATTCATAGCTTGGACCATCTAATGTATGTGGTACAACGTAGCCTTTTCGATCGTTTGCGAGAAGCGATCGCTATGAAGGCTTTTCACCGCGCAAAGTCGCATATTTTGTCATCTCACCGTGAAAAGTGGCATATTTTGTCATCTCGGTGAGCAAAGCTGCCCGTTTTGTCATGTCAATGAGCAAAGCTGACCTCTTTTGTCATGTCACCGAGCAAAGCGCCTGCTTTGTCATCTCACCGAGCAAAGCTGACCTCTTTGTCATGTCACCGAGCAAAGCCGGGTGTGTTGTCATGTCCCCGAGCAAAGCTGCACTCTATTGACATCTCATCGAGCAAAGCTGCCCGTTTTGCTATAAGTAGCACGGTTGGGGTCCCATGACATTGTAAATCGAACAAAGAAGTACCCTCTCTTTCGTGGTGAAACATACTATGTCGAAGCCAGAGGCCGGTGGGATTTGGGTCACCGAAGGAAGACATTCCCTTAGAAAGGAGGGAGATGTTCGGTCCACGATCGATTGATACCAAGCCGGCGTGCTCAATCGCGTGGCGAAATGCGCACACAATGAGTACGCGGTCGTCGGATCTTGGATTCCCCGAACGATGGCGGGCGACGTTTCTTCCGATGCTCACGCTCTAGGGTACAAATTAGTAATATTACATTTTTTATTGGTTATGGACCTTCGAAGTTTACCGTCCTTTTTTTTTGCAGATGGCAAAATGCGACTTCTCCCGCTGGATCGACCCTTCTCATGAACGGTATGTTGATCGTTATGTGGATACATTATGGGCTCGAATATGGGACTTGGAGTACTGAATGGAGAGTCTCACTGAGGAGAACAACGACCTCCGCGAACAGATGCAACGCAAGAGGGGCAACGAGGAGGTCGTGAATATAGGAAGCTCTTATGATCCTACATGTTGCTGCGCGAACCCGAGCTGCATATGTGCATGCCACTACCACGACGCCAGCCACGCCCGAGGCGGCCCCTCGGCAATTCTCCATGTGGGTGCCACGAGGCTCGTTTGGCATGTAGGTCGCGAGGTTATGGTTGTGTCGTATTTTAGTTCATGTATTTGTTGATGTGTTGATCTTTGTGGCGGTAGGGCGGTTGTGTTGATGTGTTGGGTGTACTATTTTACGTGACCTTCATATTCGTGGCCTCTTTCCATAACGATGTAATGTGCAACGTTGTTAAGCATGTGATGGATTGGTTGTTATCTACGTGGAGTTGTTATGACAAGCCACAAAAAAAATGCAATACTGAAAAGGGAAACAGTACGTTCCACGAAATAAGTGCATTACAGAAAATGGATGTAACATACAAGGTTTACAAATGGCACATGAAATTTAGCATGCATTACAACACCAACTATCGATCCGGACATGCATTGCATTGTCTAGTGTGTGCCTCTCGACCGCATCGCCACAAGCGTGCACGGATGTTCCAGCTTGTGATTCGTCCATGTCATTTCTAATACGTCGGCTCAGTCGCCGACCCTTCCCACCCTTCAGCATGTTAATATCCGGAACCTAGGTCCTCGCTGAAATGTCCAAAGTGGCGAAGTTTCTCACCGCCCTGAACCCCCGGAGCTCCCCACACCAAGCTTGCAGTATTCTCTCCTTGAAAAAGTACTCGGACATGAAGTTGGAAGGATCCATGCCCACGGTTCCGCATGCAGCGAGGACATGAGAGCATGGCCTGTGTAACAACTTAAGCTTGTTGCATGTGCAGCTAGGTTTGTTTGCATGATCTCCAAGGCATACCTCGTGAGTAATAAGTGAACGAGATGTCCCAAATCCGGCTCATCACGGAGTATCACCTCAAACGATGCTCCTGTTGCCCATGACATGCATCGTATGCAATTGACCCTTACGTGCCTTCGTCTCCATGTACGCAGTAATTTTTGACGAATACGGGGCTCGAGATCGCGCATGAAGTGCGGCACTCGCGTGCCTCTCCACGAAGTAGCGGATTGTCTTTGTGAAGAACACCTTCCACGATGGCGACAAGGGCTGAGAGCGGAGACCCCGAGAACCCAATTGTACACCTCGGCAAGGTTAGTTGTCATTATTCCGTACCTTGCGCCATCCGTGTCGTGCAACAGCGACCACTTCTCCAATGGTTCCCCCTCGATACACTGCGAGAAGCACTTGATGTTTCGCGCGCTCCTCCTTCTTGGACCACTTGGGTTAGACTCATCGATTGCTGGCAAGCATTGCGGTTGTGCCGCCCTAAGAGTGACCGGCCCCTTGCTCCTCTCATCGACGTTCTTCCTGGTGTGCTCATCCAACAACCCCCATAAAGCATCAAATTTTCTCTGCTGGTTCTGCCTAGCCAGCCTCTTGAATAGCTTCATCGAAGATTGTTTCGGGAATTGCTTGAAAAAGTTTGCCCCTAAGTGACGACTGCACCACCGGTTCCTCATGTCCGGCCAAAAAAAGGTCTCCTCAGGGTCTTCTTGAAGTTTTCGTATCGCCTTTATAATACCGGCGTGGCGATCATGAATTACGCACACACTAGGACGGGTGCCTACAACTCCAGCCTTCACATGTCTGAGAAACCACAGCCAGCTCTCATAATTCTCACTCTCCACAAATGCAATAGCCAGCGCAATATTTGATTGTTACCGTCAACGCCTATGGCCGTCAGGAGCTGCCCTTTGTATTTGCCTGTCAAGAAGGTCCCATCTACAGAGATCACTGGCAGCATGTGCTTGAATGCTTCAATGCTTGCACCAAATGCAAACAATGCTCTCTGCAACACTGCAAATCTCGGTGGACTTATGGACGGCTTCGTGCGCGGCGATGTGCGTGCGGGTTCCTTTGTTGCAACACCTTAAGCATACGAGGAAGGTTGTCGTACGCCGCCTCGAAAGTGCCAAAACGTTTTTCTAACGCCTTTTGCTTGGCACGCCACGCCTTCGCGTAGCTAATCTTATACTTGAATTTATTCTCAATAGCTACCACAATATGTGTGGCCGCAACATCTTTCTTCTCCACTATCTCCCCATACATCAAATTGGCTATAAATCCGGACGTGAGGTTACGATACCTCGCCAGGACAGTGTTTAGAATGCAGGAGTGCGGCTCCACCTTGGACACAATCTAGTGAGTCTCATACTTGGGTCTACGTGCGTGCACCCTCCAAGGACAACCAGCCTGCTCGCACTTCACAGTGTACTGCTCCTGGCTTGATTTGACGACGCGAAATGTCCGTTGCATTGAAAGGGTCCAAAGCTTGATGGCATCCTGCAGCGCTTCCTTGTCAGCAAACATAGCATGCACCCGAACCTCTGTCTCATAATACTCCCATGGTGATTCATGCTCATCATGTGCAGAAACACCCTCCGCATTAAACCGGTTCCATTCCTGGGGGATAGGGACTTCTTCATCATCAGAACTGTCCTCCTCGTCGTCCTCTACAGCTTGCTCTTCATCCCATGCCCTTTGGTCATCAGATTCCATCTGCTGCACGATATACTCATTATGCTCTCCTTCATCAGCTTGCCCAGTTCTCTCTCTATAGCTTGACAGCTGTAACTCTCCTCCATGTACCGCATCGGCTTGCTCAGTTCCCTCTCTATAGCTTGACGGCCGTAACTCTCCTCCATGTACCGCATTGCCTTCATCATGAGCAATTTCATCAGCTCCACCAACGTGCGGGCCGCCCGAGCTGCTAGCACCTCCCGAAGTATAGGCGGACGCACGAGCTTGCGCAGCTGCTTGTAGTGAGCACGGTTGCACAAGCAGGATACACTCGTATCCACGGCGCCGGCACCCTTGCACAAAGCCCTTCCACGGCGAGCGCACAATGTCTTCAACTCCCATCTGATGTCAGTGGGAGACCGGCTCCAAAGCCCTTGCACAACGACGCTGCACACCTCGGGGTCCAATGAAAAACTCTGGATCAGCCAATGCTGCACATCTGTCATTCCAGCATTCTCGTCATCCGGAAGTACGAGAGTGACTTGCGTAAAATCGCTCAAATCCACACCATTCGGACCTTCACGAATAATTCCAGCACCATAATACACTCTCAATGTAGTAGTGGCCATTAATGATGTAGCCCTACATGTATGATTGAAATTTACGACATGTCAAATAACATCGTACAACACTAAACTAAACTTTGTATACTAAAAAGGGTAGTAAAATTTCTAAACTACAAAATATTCCATACTACAAAATGTATACTACATCTACAATTTTTACTAACACCAATATTTCATCTAAATAGTAGTGTAAATACAACATAATTAACAAAAATACCTGGATCCAAATCGATGGAATAGCTTGGACTCCTTCTTCCTCCCTCACCTCCTCCTTCAACCCTGTTCTCCTCTCCTTCTCTTCTCCCCCTCCCCTCCTTTTCTTCCCCTCCTCCCTCTCTTCTCCCCTTCTTTTCTTCCCCTTCCTCCTCTTTTCTTCTTCTCTCGTTTCTTCTCTCTGGCTCTCTGGGCAGAATGAGGGAAAAGTGGTTCTCTGGGCGAGGGAAAAGAGGCAGGGGCAGTGGGCAGATGGTGGATATTCTACATGAGCCGCCTCTACCGTTGGCGGCGCAATTGCGATCGCTCAACCGCATAAATGACTGAAATTGCGATCGCTCAACCATACTGGCGGCCCGAAATTGCGATCGCTCAACCGTATAGCGACTTCATAAGTCGCCCAACGGTTTACATATTCCCTAAATGTCGCCTCCCAGTTGGGCGAAAGGCAGAAGTCGCCTAATGGGGGGGGGCGACTGGAGACTATTTTTGTAAAAAAATTTCTCGCGGGTATATTTATATATTTACAAATAAAAAATGGATTATCCGTAAAAACAATTCTAATAGCGACAATACGAATTACAACAGATAAACAATTTTGTGCCCTATAACCTTCTAACAGGCCTGTTGGGTTTAGGTGGAGGCCACCCCTACAACAGTATTGATTCATACAAAATTCATATATTCCAAGCATTGTTTGCATTCTATCTCGACTCCTTTTTTTGATCGAATGGGTTGCGCAGTTCGTTTCTATTTCTCTCTTCCTCGTGATAGTTAGACATGGAGTGATTGTTCTAAAAAAAAGATTGTTAGACACGGAGTGGTTGGGAAACCATCTCTGTACCAACGAATGCTTTTTCTACCAAGGAAAAAATGGACTTTTTCTGCATGCCGCTTGCTTGCCCCTGTCTCGCTTCCATCATCACCAAACGTGACTCATGATACAACATTTAAAATGCCTTTTGCTATGATAAAAAGGTTAGGTAATTGTTTCAAGCAAAAGCAAAACCAAATGGATGTGTTCATCTACGACATGTCATGGCGTCGTGGGTGACTTGGTTGTGTCGCATTCTTTCCGTGTGTTTTTAGAGAGATCGATTGCACTGTCTACCTAACCCAAATTTGCAGTTAACCTGTGCATGGTCAGTATTATATTCTGCTAGAACTAAGTAGTACATTACTACATTTTAATCCAAAATCTTATGGTCTGCATTTGAAAGAATTTATCGTGGATAAAGACTAGTTCATGCTTTGCACAAGATGCTGATTGATGTTTTGCAAATCATGAACAATCTGCAGCATGTAACTCAACAAGCGGCCGGCCCAGCTCAGCAGCTTCATCCTGCATCCGCCAATGTAACTAACCACACCGAAACCGGGGAAAAATGAACAGTACTAGAAAGAGTAGATGAGTCTAAGTGGTGGTGTTCCTAAACAAAAGTCTAGTAAGTGGTGGAAGTTGGAGGTGAAAGTCAAGATCAAAAGCTTCCTCAGAATAGTTCTTTCGGGAAAAAAAATCTTCAGAATTTACCCTATTTTGCTTGATGCATCATTTTTTTCGCAAAAGGAACATGATGTATCATCTTTTTGGATATTCTCTTCCCAATGTATCAGAAAAATCTCAGTTAAAGAAAAAATCACAGCTGGTTGGTATGGTAATGTTTAAATGCTTGAGGCATCATTACCAAGTTTGATCTGGGTATAGTTGGCTTCAACAAGATTATAACTAACTAATGCTTTTTGACCCTGTCATTCACCATTCTTTGTCATTACATGGAAGAGGATTTGGTGTTGTCATGAAAGATGGCCATTGTTGACCACTTGACATTATGACATGTAGCAGAAACTTCTGGACTACCTGCAGCTGCTGTTGTGTCGGCACTTCGCTTTCCTGTGGCCTAAACCACTCAAAAGGAAGGCCATAGCCTGGGGAGAGAGACCTGCAAAGAAATGCTGAGCATGCCCTGCCAATAATATATTATCATGACTTCTTACAAGACCAATTCAACATGTTATGCATTATTTCCAAGCTGATGACACAGATTAAGTGAAACCTAACCGTTCTGTCATTGAAAGAAGTGACAGGAAGAAATAATTACAAAATTCAACAAATGGGAAAAATATATTACTGCTCCAGTAACTGGCAAGAAATAGCGCAGTTTTTTTTTGACAGAAAAAATAGCGTAGTTGACACAGCACTCCAGTACTCAAGACAACAAATTTTTAACAGGAATAAGACAACAAGAGCATACTAGTATCAACTGCATAGGAAAAATGTCATCACTTGAAGGCTGAAGTGAAAGAAAAGAACAAAGATAACAGCTTAAACCCTGAGAGTTCACAGCATCATGAGATAAAGAACATTTCAGTTCACACTGGTTCAATGTACTGACAGTGTCATGTTAGCTGGCAACAAAATATTGACCAAGCTCAACTCGCTAATTACATTGTACTGTTTACGTGGTAAAGTTCAAACAACGCAGACATACGTGCGTTTACATATGTATGGCTCTTTTACTGTTTGATCACCTCAACATAAAAATGGACATGGGTGTGCCTTTTTAATGTACAAGCTTGAGAATAAGTTAACAGTTAATCTAACAGGAAATGGAGAGAGAACTTTATGAAAGTGTCGACAACCTTCCTATGCTCTGTGATATGGTGATCATCGGCTTTGTAGCAATATTCATACCACAATATCAAAAGTGCTGCATTCTTCGCATTGTATGTAAAGTGCCGTCAACCCAAACATATTCTGTAAGCAGAACTTGGGTGCTGATTTGCATCCTCTGTCTAAATGTTCCATATGCACATTAGCCAACCGTTCCCGCAGGAAATCCAGGTTTATCTGATTGACGAGATTAAAGTTATAAAATTCTCTACAATGGTGTTATATATATAAAAAGCTCAATGTATTGGGAAGACCAGAAAAGTTGCAAATGGAGACTACCTTATCTTCTCCAAGGTCAAGGCGTAGCACACAGAAAGTACAGTATATGAGATTATGCATTTCTCGTAGCTCTCCTTGTTTGCACACTGGACACCAGAGCTTAGCATTTTCGGCAGCCTGACATGGATTATAACATCCATTAAGTCTTTGTTCAAAACCAAAGGTGAAAATACAACAGAAAGGAATGATAGAGTAATAGCAAATTGAACGCGTATGGAACAAAACCCACCCAGAATACTAAGTTCAGTACAAACAGAACTTGGCAATCTACCACAATGTTTCTGTACAGTGTAATATAAGATGTGAAGTATGCCTGCAAAAGTGTGTTCATACTTTCTACAGTCCAGTAACAATAAAAATAGCAGTGCATTGACAAACTGCTCCAGTACATAACATAGATACACCACTATACAGAAAAGAAACAGTACTTTTGCTAGCTGCAATTACTCCTCCGACCTACTTATTGTCAAGCCATTAAAATACTTGGATATATTCATAACTTTATACTGTAAATTGCATTGTAGCCATCTCTATTGATGTAGATACAATGAATACATGCAACTGCAAAGATTTTGGTGATGTCATTCTGACATGCCAATGGTTAGGTAGTATCCCATAGTTCCCATTAGCTACAGCTGCACTGTGTTCTTCTGTCTCATGCAAATTTGAGCCATAAATTTGGCACTCCAAACCTGAACCAGTCATCAGGAAATCTTTCCTAGAAGTTTGCCATAGATATAATTGTGCAAATTTGGCAATTCTCTAGTAGTTTCTCCCACCAGATAAACAGAAGACAAAAGGTTCAACAATTACACGCAGAAGCACAGAATCATGGAGGAAATGCTAATATGCCCTTCACAGACCAAGTAATGGCATGAACAGAGACAAAGTCAAGCACAGAAAGCAATTATGTGAGGAATATATAAAAAATAATAGGCATATATTAAAAAATAAAAGCAAATAGCTGAACTAAAATTTCAATGAACCCATACCTCCTTGTCATTTAATTGCATATGATCAAAAACAGCCTGAGCTATGTATGCATCTTCCTCGTCAAGGGCCTCTAGCTCTACAATGGTTAGCAAAGGGTTATAAAATAATCAAAAACAAATATTCCAGATAGAAAAAAAACTTTGAGCAGACATTTGAATGAAATTGAGGATACTGTCTATAAGGTTGTGAAGATATAGACGAATTCTGGACATATGTGGACCCCTAAACACCCCAAATTCCGTTTTTGGCCCCCAAACCAAAAAAATTCCATTTCTGGACCCCTCCCGACCGCGCGTTTTCGCCGGGCGCGCGACCGCCCTGCCTCGGCGCGCGCGCGCGCGCCGCCGCGCCGCGGCGCGCGCGCGCGCGCGCGCGCCGCGCGCGACCGCCCGCCGGACGCGCGGCCGCGCGCGCGAGCGCGCGACACGCGCCGCGCCGCCGTAGCGTCGCCCGCCGACCGCCACGACCGCGCCGCCCGACCGCGCGTCCGGGACACGTGGCATCAGCTCGCGAACGCGCGGTCGGGAGGGGTCCAGAAACGGAATTTTTTTGATTTGGGGGTCAAAAGTGGAATTTGGGATGTTTAGGGGTCCAAATATGTCCAGAAGTCCCAAACAGTTGATTAGATTGTTCTTGCAGGTAAAATTCCAGATAGAAGATGAACAAAGCAGATTGCTGGTCAGTACTTAAGCAGCACATCAATGAAAAGTCAGCAAAAGATACAGAAAATATACCTTTTTGGATCAATTCTTCCCTCAGATCTTCATAAAGAAGTCTTTCCATTTCAAGCAATATATCTTCACTTTGAAATTCAGCAGGCCTAGCTGCCTGTGGACCTTGATATTCCCATATCGCATCAGTTTCTTGGTCCCCATTTCCATCCACACATTGTTTGAGTTTCTGTAGCTCATCAGAGATAATGTTCCTGACTGCAGATTCGGCCTTGTTCTGTCAACCGACATATGTAGAAAAATCATACATACATAAAAAGGAAAGAAATTCAAGCAACATATATGATGTTAACATGAAGTATGGAAAATATACATGATACAAGAGTCATATTTATCGATTGGGAATAGTCACAGAGTATTCAATTTTATTATCGTGGCCAGTTTCAATATGTCTATTTTTTTTAAGAACATTTATGAATAAATAATGGGAACGAAATGGAACCAGTATTAGACATTGATTCACTTTGCTCATCACTCATTAGGGATGCAGATCACTCATTAGGGATGCAGTGTGTAATCAGGAACCAGTCATAACTCATAACTGAATAACTCAGGAGTCCTTAATATTTCTTTTTATACCCTTGTAGTGTTAACATGTCAGTATGCCAAATTTGAACAAGAGTAAGAGAGGGAACAAGAGCTATGATAATTTCTAACAACAAAATAATTGCCATGCAATGTTTAATAGAATCAGACATTCAAGTATGTGGTTAAACTACCGGATGCAGGGGAAAGCATATTGTACGTTTTCAGAAACGGTATTATACATGGAGATTGATCCATCCTAATTTTTTTCCTTTCCAAAATATTAACTTATACTACAAACTTGCATTGATAGCACAGACGAAAATAAATATCTAAAGAAGCATAGCTTGTAGCCCTTATTTACAAGAGGTACATAAACTGTATGGAACTGCACAAAATCTGATTAAAAAATGCACAAATTTAGATACCATGTCATTAGCAGGCAGCCGCCCATGGGTCCTGATCTTCCAGAGCAAGTGGACTCTCTCCTTTTTAACTCTTCTCAGGCAATTTGTCCTAAGCTGTGGGTAGCACAACCGGGGATAAGCACGCATTATGGGCAATACGAGTTGAAGGAACTGAACAACTAAAAGATAGTATGCAAGACTGACAGGCCATACGTGCGCTGTTCTTCAGAACAGGCAACCTGATGTAGATAACCTTAAACTCACAACCTATCATGATTCCTAAAGAGATGACACAAATTACTAGGCAACCTGATGCAGATGATACCCTTCAGGCACTCAGCTCCAGGGAACCGGCCCACTGGTATGCAGGGCGCCACCACACCGGCACTGAACCACTAACCCAACAATCCAACAGGAAATAAAAAAAAAGCTAACAGGAACATTACACCTTAAACTCCAGCGCGCGGCATAACACCTTATAGCATGACAAGCGCACCTTTTGGGCAATATGAGTAGAACGAACACAATAATCAACAGAGAGTACGCAAGCAATACGAGCGCATTTCATCAAAACTGAACTGCACTACGCCCATACACATACAGCTTAGATTTCATAACCTACAATGATCCCTAAGAATATAGTGCAAACACTTGACATGTCCGCAGGCAGTAGTAGGGCACGAGACTGCGTTGGCAATTAATCGAACACCTGGCGCGCAGGGCACCAGTACCCAATCACTAAACCCCAAACGATCCAACACTAACATTACGCCTCGTAACTCCGGTGCTCAGCGTAGCAATCAAGAATCACCAGCCAAGAACAACAACCTACACCGCCGGCGAGACGAGCAGGGGGACAGAACGAACCTCCTCTCTCCAGTCGGGGTGGCGGGATTTGATGGGGACCCTCCTGGGCTGAGCCAAATCCATCGTTGCAGCTTGCTGCACTGGTCCTGGGAGACGAAATGCCCACCAAATCCCGGATACGCCAATACAGATACGAGATACAGTGATACCACGATACACCATTTCTCAAAAAATGTCAATACAGCGATACGCATGTATATATATGATAAAAAAAATACATAAATGATTGATTTCTTATAAGGAAATAGGTAGCCCAACCAGATCATCACCACATCATAACCAACCAGCCTACCAACAAAGAGCAACTCACCAGCCCACTTGTACAAAACAATGCACCAGCATACCAGTCCACCACAGCCAACCACTTAGGATTACCCATCTCGATTCCTATCTGCAGCCACCACCCCACACTAATCCTATCTCTCTCTCTCTTCTTCCTCAACAAGCATAGAGAAGAAATAAAGAAGATAAGAGAGCGAAAAGAAAGGAGATGAGAGCAAACTAGGAGGTTGTGACAAGCCAACGATGCCCACCAAGTGGCGACATTTGGAAACTAAAACTCTCTTCCTCCATCTCCCCTCTCCAAATTCAATCGCTGGATCTAGGGACTAGGGGGAACATGAGTGACGGCAGCCGGCGAGTGTAGGGGAGTAGTAGCGGGATGGGCAAGGGAGCAAGGAAGCGGCGTCGGGGGTGAGATGAATTGTGTGCGTCTATGGGAATAGAACGAGCTAACAGATGACTTTGTAACGGGTGGGATACGAGGTACGGGTTGAGAGGTAACGGAAAAGTATCAGGAAAATGTCCACTAAGTATCGAAAATTATTTTAATTTTTTGAAAAACAGGAAAATCACTGTTATGGGCACGATACGTATCTGGCCATATCCATATTCGATACGGTATCTGACACCGATCCACCGATTTTAAGAAGTATCCGTGCATTGTACCAGGCACTCAGCTCCAGGGAACCGGCCCACTAGTACGCAGGGCGCCACCACGCCGGCACCAAACCACTAATCCAACAATCCAACAGGAAATCGAAAGAAAAAGCTAACTGGAACATTGCGCCTTAAACTCCAGCGCGCGGCATAACACCTTATAGCATGACAAGCGCACCTTTTGGGCAATATGGGTAGAACGAACACAATTATCAACAGAGAGTACGCTGTACGCAAGCAACACGAGCGCATTTCATCAAAACTGAACTGCACTATGCCCACACACACACAGCTTAGGTTTCTTAACCTACAATGATCCCTAAGAATATAGCGCAAACACTTGACATATCTGCAGGCAGTAGTAGGGCACGAGACTGCGTTGGCAATTAATCGAACACCTGGCGCGCAGGGCGCCGGTACCCAACCACTAAACCCCAACCAATCCAACACCAACGTTACGCCTCGTAACCCCAGTGCTCAGCGTAGCTATCAAGAATCAACAGCCAGGAACAACAACCTACACCGCCGGCGAGACGAGCAGGGGGCCGGAACGAACCTCCTCTCTCCAGTCGGGGCGGCGGGATTTGATGGGGACCCTCCTGGGCCGAGACGGATCCATCGTCGCGGGTCGCCGCACCGGTCCCGGGAGACGAGACGCCCACCAAATCGACCCGATCTTACGTTACACGGCGGAGAGGGGAGCGTGATTAGACGGTGAGGCTTTGAGAGTTTGGACGGTTTCCGTCGAGCTCCTACGGTGTTTGCTCTGGACCTGTGCCGAGCCGGGAAGGTAGTCCGGCCCGGTTACGTGGCCCGGCCCAAATTGGAATATGGTTCGTGCGTTTGGGTTAGGCTTCAGCCCAGGCTCTATAAAAGACACCGTGGCGGTTTGGTTGTAAAAATCGCCGAGGCAGTCTCTCTGTGATAACATGGACTTAAATTGAGTGTGGGGCAGGAGACTTTCGTTGTACATGTTGGAAAACCTGAAGCTAGACTTGAAGCCTTGATTTATGATGGATATCTCACCACTAAGCATAAATAGAGAGTTTTATTGGCTATTTTATACACAAGTATAAAGGTATCATAGCATCTCATCCGTCCGTGTGATATCAAGCTTCTCCCTCAATTCAGAGTGGGGAATTAGGAATTTTCAGATCTAACAAAGGTGCGGGTTAGAGTTTGGAGGGGCGAGAGGAGAGGTGGATATGGTGGTGAGTGGAGGAGAACGTGGATGAGCGAGCGGGAGGAGGAGAGGCGATAGAGGGAGAGGATGAAGGTGAGCATGGCAGCCTCGTCAGGAGGGGTGGTAGGAAGCATGAGAGGGTTTGGAGATTTTGTCTCATGGGGTTTTAGTTGGGTCTTAGTTTGGGTTCAAGTTGGGTTGGGTTCACTTTAGCCAGGGTTTTTCAGTTTGGTAAATCAGTTCTTTTTCTATCTAAATTGTCCTACCACTAAATTGATCATTAACTAATGTCGAGACTCGATACACATCTATAAATTAATTTGTGTTGAGGTACAGCTTTCAAGAAGCAAGATGCATCGATGATACAGATGACTATCAAGTTCCTAGAATTTTGCTTTAGTTAGCTAACTATCTTTGTAGCCATTAGCCACTCGCGACATTTGTAATGTATATCATAAATTTATTTAATCAACAGAAATTGTCCAGTTGAATGTTCACTCTCCAAACAAAGTCTCTCATGGGATATTGTATGTCCACGTTCGCAAAGACACGTAGTGAGTAACAATTGCTTAGCCATGCATCAAAAAAGTTCATATATCACTCTGTACGGAAGTCTGTCTAGCACCTCGAACTATGAAACCAAATATTTGACCCTTTAAACTTTGCAATCTATTTCAAATAACACTATGACCACCATGCAAAACTAGGTTATAGTGTTATTTGAATCGGATTGTAAAGTTTAAATGTCAAATGTCTAGTTTTATAGTTTAGGATATTGGACAGATTTTTCATCAAAGTTTGGGATGTTATGCAGACTTATTCCCCATGCAGCTAATGCTCCACCTCTCCTGAGAAGCAATGTGTAAGGACATCTCCAATGTGCTTTTCCAACCGAAGTTAAGAACAAAAGGTGACTTCAAGCATGGATACCAGTCAGGGTGTAAGTAGGACGTATTGCAGTAGCCCACCGCTTGCCCACGCTGGCCGCATAAGTTTATATGGACAATGGTGGCCGCCCACCAAGCATTTATGCGGGACATGCAACACCTGCAAGTTTGCTACCACATGAGTAATATTTCCATGTAGAGACATAGATGAGCTACTATCGGTGCACTCACACAAATTAATACAGGTGTGAGGCCAAGAAGAAGGTGCACCGTATGGACCCATTCACATACTAGGTCAGCTACTAGGTGACTAACTCTCTGACTAGACAGCTGGTGTCGTCCTCACTCCAGACCTTGTCATGGCGTCCACCAAGCAGTTGCCTGTGTGTCACCGTTGTCCACGTCCATCCACCTCGGCATCTACTGGATGCCAGACAACCTTCAAGGCATTGACGAGGGAAGCAACACACAGGTGAACGTGTCCACTGCCGGGACCAAGGGACACAGATTACCCAATGGTGGACTTTGCCGACATCATGTTCAGCTCCGCCAGCAGCGGATGTGTATGTTTCTAGCTCCATCAGTGCATGTACCATTTTATAGGGTGAGGTTACAAGAAATTGAAGCAACTGCTAGACTAGCCCTCCCTGTCTCATGCCATCGCGATGCGGTCGTCACCTCTGCCGCCATGGCGGGCATTGACCCACCTTGCCCTCGGGCTTTTGCTCCTGCGCTCAGACTAAGACATGATAGGTGACACACGGGTGCTGCTCGTCTTCTGTGATGTCATGGGGTGGCACCTAGCATGGAACAACACATACCTTGGTGGCTTGCATGGAACGGCATGAACCTAGCATCTGAGGAGGGCAGTGGGTTATGCGGGATTAGTGGGCGGCCACAAAACTTCGTGGGCCTCCTATGTTTACCTTAGTAACTTGTCCAAGGACACCACTTAATGTTTTATGAAGAGCGGGCTTTGTAGGCTAGCGGACAACCCGCACCCACTTATACCCCTAGATACCAACTACCTAGATACCAGCCAGTTCGTAGACGGATTATAAGGAAGACAACCTGCTTGCATCGATGCTAGCTTAAAGCGAAAATATGGCCCTTGTAAGTAAAATGGACGAGGGAGAGAACGACGTTAGAGGAAACAATAATATTTAATTTAGTTGCACGTCCCTTCTTTGAAAAGAGAAGACGGTGCTAAATACTGGAGGAGAAAGGCCACCTACACTTTGAGATGCCCTAAGGTCCACCTAAATACATGCATTCATGAGGCTTCTAGATAACTGGTGTTGGTGAGGACTGAGCGCTTGCTCAGTTGGCTTGGCACGCCGTTGTGTAGCCAGCCCACCTGACTTTGAGCCCGAGCTGCCTCATTTTCAGGGTGGTATTGTTCACATGAACAATGCTCCTTCGATATTGTTCATGTGCATGTGGGTGTGTTTAGTGGTCAAAGCGAGCGCCTGTGCTTCCGGAGATGTTGGATCTTCGTCTACTCTCAGACATGTGCATTGGATGCACCCATGTGGGTGTGTGTGAGTGTGGGTATGGTGTTGAGTATGTGTACGCATGAGTACATTCTTGTTGTACTTATGATCTTAAAAAAAAGATAACTTATGTCGGTATCATAACTCTAGTGGTTTCACGTCCCATTTTGGTATTTTATATTAATCCAAACTATTTAGCTGAGGGCCTAACTAACCTTGAATTATTAGTGCCTCCCAACTCATTTGGGCTTATGACTTATGCTTTTAGCTTCTTAAATTTGTTTTTTCTGATTTTTTGGCTTTTTTGGGTACTTTGTTGTCTTTTCTTTTCCCCCAATTTCTTTGTATTGTCCGAGATCGGAGAACCTGTTTTTTCCTTTTTCTTCATTTTTAAAATTTAATTACGCCGAAATAACTTATAGTAGGTACAGTGAAAAAACCTCAAACACTAAAAGTCATTTCACTCCGCTGGAAGATTTTGTAAAATTAATATCGTCGGGAAAAACGCTTCTCAATCAGAGGAAGAAGAAAACGAAGAATAAGCTAAGAACAAGGAGCTGACGTCTACCTCTCCTTCACAATGGGCCTAATCTATTCCGTCAAAGGAGGAGTGGCCCATGTCTTTCCAGCCCAAAGCCCAAACGAGTCTGGTTTCTTGCGCTTTCTCGTTCGATTTGTCTTTGATAATTGCCTTCTTCAGCAGATTTTTTTAGAACATTTTCTCGGCAATTAATCAGAAGAACGTAGTTGTACTAGTACTAATACTCTCAGTTTTCCTTTATGATCATTAGCACATAAAAAAATTCCATGCACAAGGGAACCAAACATCCATGCATTCTCCGCAGCTTGAACACAGCTACACAATCTAATCTAGTACTCCAAGATACTATCAGTACTCCACATACCGTACACATCTGCTACAGCTTTTACTCAGCTGATGGCTTATGGATTCTATTACCAAACAAATTGTACGATTTCTACGTTACTTTTGAAAAACGATTTATATAGATAATTTTTTAAAAATAACTTATCAACATTTAATTCATTCATATAAATACTAAATAAATACTAAGACTTAAAAAACTATCAACCCTAACGGATAAGAAATCCACCCGATGTCACTAAAACGCGAGGGAATAAAAACAATCACGGCCACTCATCACAAAAGCGAAGCCACGTACCACTTCCACACATGTTTGCTCGAGGTTTATGTGTGGGCCGTGGCCCTCCGATGGCGATGGCACGGAAGTACGCTTGTTCGGGGTGTCCGGGTGTGCTGGCATTCCTGCTTTCTGGAAGGGCATCATTGCGACGACGATGGAGGGCTTTGATGGAATGATCGAGTTGGGATTTATTATTTTTTTAGTGGCAGGGTCTATTTATGTTATCATTTATTAGCTACGGTTGATATTTTTATTTGTACTTGATGACGTTTAAAATAAAATAGATAGTAGCAATGGAAAGAAATAGTATTTAGAATGAGAGGGTGAGCGCTACAGAAAGTGATGGAGATATATGTTCGTGAGATGGAAACGAGAGAAATAGGTTGCATGATACAACTGTGACCTCCTATCTTATCTCTAAAGTGAAACGAAAACAAGAGAAGTGGACAAAGTCATTTCAAAAAGTTAGATATTTATATTTTACATGACTTAGTGTGATGATCAGGGATAGATGACATGACATGTCATCGTGGGTGGGCATATTTTAGAGAGATTCTCGTGAGGTGGTAAGTGGTCGTCGTCGAGATTTCGGGCATGTTTGATTGGCCGTGTTGCTTAGTGTTAGGTGAGTTTATTCGCGGACATTTCGTGGGTTGAGGGCTTGCCTCGTCTTTCCAATTTGTCCGAAAATAAGCTGCTGATTTATTGGGTTTCCGTACGTCAACACATGACTGAGGTTAAAGTCAAAATAGCATGAACAAGCAGCTCCGATTGTCGTACTTTCTTAGCCCATGGCTTACTTGTCATTGCCTTCTACGTCTCCTTTTTCGTATTTCGCCACAAAAAATGTGTTAAGAGTACCTACCTACCGATAAGCCAACCCCGACATCCCAACAGGAATGAACTGAGCTTATTCATTGCGTCAGCACGCATTTCGACGCGCATTACATCTCATTCCCCGCACCTTGCAAGCACATTCTCGTTCACAAATTTAATGGACCTGTCATCTCTCCCATAGACTAGTTCTGTTCTTACATTTTTTGTAGTACTCCACCCACCTCTGCGCGCACAGTAGCTAGCAGTACACTGGATCATCATTTCCCATGACCATGCCATGGTCGAAGAATAGGAGTTCCACAGAAAAACGGTTTAATTCTTGCAAGAATCAGAGTAAAAAAATCCGCATTGAGAATGTTAAGCACAGTAACAAATAATCCGTGGCGGAGAGGAAATGAACGAATGATTAATGAAGACGACGGGTACATTTCATAGGAGGCAGAAAGCGAGCGAGCGAGAGAGAGAGAGAGAGATGGGACGGCACATCGATCGCCTCACGCATGCAGTACATATGACATCCGATCCATTTACTCTCATTCATTCATTCTGATCTCTAATCCCATCAAGGGAGAGACGTACATGTTTACAGAGAGAGATGAGAGCATGCTCATGCACTGCGGTCTGCAGAGCTCGGATGGGTTCTTTTAAGCAATTTTGATTTATGGTTATTAAATTTTTTCTATTTGTAAAAGACAATATATAAAAAAATAATTATATAACTTTAGTTAACATAATTAATTCGATATAGTGTCTACTATAATTTATCTATACATCTTAGCTTAAAAATATTTCATCAAAGAGCTAATTACTTAAAAAAAAAGTGGTAAGTCAGAGCCGTTCTTTCCGAACCCACCCGAGGAAAAAGTGTTTTAAAGTCAGAGCCAGCCTTTCCGAGCCCACCCGAGAGCTTGCTCATGCGCTGCAGTCTGCCACTCTCTGTCTCTCTCTCGGGCCGGCTGCCTCCCTCCGTTTTGTCCCCCCCCCCCCCCCGGCCCGTACGCCCACCCCACGCCGGGCCCCTACCGCTCCGCGCATCTGCCAAACGCTAGCTAGCTCCTGGTACCGGTACGCTCACCCGCCGAGATCCCCTCTCCCTCCCTTCGCAAACTGTGTAGTGTGAAACTGTGAATTGTATATTTGCCATTAGGGTTCCCGAATCTGTGAAGATTTTCCTTGTGCTATGGATGTTGTAGAGGGCATGCATGGCCACCTGGGCACCCAACTCTGGTCCTGAAGTGGATGTGCGTCGAATGGAGCTCTCATCGTTCGCCAGGCATGGTAATTAACCGGAACTAATGCTTAGCTCTGTATTTCTCGGTGGCGGAAAGTTGGAAACGTCGTGTAAAATCGAGTGTAAGTTAGAGAGGAGCAAAGGACTCTTTCAAAGTCTTCCTCCAAATATCAAAGATTCATTAAAGCCTAGAGCCACAGGAGGCAATACTCCAGAAAAGCATCACAAAACCGGCCAGAACTCTATTCAAAACCGGTCATATCTCTATCCAAAACCGATTAGACCTCCAGCGATTTGTGGTCAGATCGGATAAACAGTAAAATTAGGTGATGAACAGTAAAATCATCAATATTTCAAATCCAATAATATATGTAACTTTTGATCTGATGATTCAAATGACTTGAAACTTAGCATGCACCTTCTCTAGGATGTCATGAATTTATTCCAATCAATGATCGAGAGAATCATTGCCAAAGTTACGACATTTTTCATTTGAATGAAGGGTATACCAAAATCGGACAAAAGAGGAAAACCTCGATCTATTCTTGCTTGTGTGTCCTATGTGATCTAAATAACCTTAGATGGTTTCTCATAGGTCATAGCAATCTAAATCACAGCACGAATTCGACCCAAAACACCTATAAGATCAAAACACCAAAATCACCTCTCTCTTGACGAAAACTGAGCAAACTCAAGAATTTCATCTAGATCATGCCTAGATGGATGTAATTTTATCTCTAGAAGATATCTCCCCCTCTTACACATCCTTGGTACCAGAAAAGATCAAAAGAAGAGAAATACAAACAAGAAAACCAAGCAAATAAAAAACACAAGAGGGGATCCATTGTTAGATTGATCTCTCTCCCGATTAGCCCAACGGCTAATCGGGGCCTTGATCCGCATACGATCGGGCGCCGGTATCTATTGGCTGGTGGGCCCCCGTCGCGCTGCGCAATAAATAGAGGAGTGGGGGCCGGCGGCACGAGTAACGAGGTTCGCCTGAGCCGCAAACCCCACCCGACAAACCCTAGACCGATCTAGAGGGGCGCGCAGTCGGCGGTGGGAAGCTCCATCGCCGTCCCCGTCATCGGATCTCGCGCCGCCGCCGCCTCCTCTTCCCGACCGCCGCCGTGCGCGCAGACTTCACCGAGCCAACCAGCGATGGCCAACTCCTCCTCCAATGCATCGGACGGTCGGTACCCCTAACCCTAATCCTCCCTCCCACTCCCCTTCTATCTCGAATCCGAACAAGAACATCCTTAAGATCTAGACCTAGAAGATCCTAAGGGACCTAACAATGGTATCAGAGCCCTAATCTAGGCATAGATCTAGATGGGGGAAAGATGAACGACCGCCGTCGGTTGACCGGCGTGCGGAAAAGAAAGAAAGAAAGAGAGGGGAAGGACTCGATCCACCCAAACCCTAGATCTGAAATGGCCGGGACTTACCTGGCCGTCGTCGCCGGGCCGTCGTTGCTGGCGTGCGGGAAGACCGGTCGAGCCGTGGGCTTGCCGGCGCTCCAAAGCGGGCCACCGTCGACGCGCTGAGGGGCGCCGACATGGAGCCGCTCGGCGGCGCGCGCTCCTCTCGGGAGCGCGCGCGCCGCAAGAGGCCCGCTGGCACCGGTCTTTTCCTTCTCGCGGCGTGGATGAAATCGCCGCGCGCCGCGTTCGCTGCGTTCGAGGTGCGGAGAGAGGAGAGGAGAAATGAAACTAGGGTTTTGGGGGAGCAGGCCGCGTGCGGGTTTTGATCCGCCGAAAGAGCCGCTCAGCCGTCGGATTCATTTGGATGGCTGAGATCGCGCCGAGCACATGCGGGCCACTTTTGGCCCAGGCGGGCAGCTCCTTTCCCGGCCCAGGCCCAGGTTGCGGCTGCGCGCGCGTGGGAACGTGAGGCCGCGCGTGAGGCCGGGCGCGTGGGAGCTCGCTGAGCGGGCCGCCGTGGGCCGCGGGTGCGTAGGAATGGGCCAAAATGGCCGTTTGAATAGTAAATCCCGAGAAATAGATTTAATTATTTTCAGAAGCATTTTTTGAATGAATTTGAATGAAATTTGAATCAAATCTCTGTAAATTTTTGCACCAACGTGTTAATTTTTCCAGAGATTAGATGAGTACAGTAATAATGCTTCTGAGTAAGAGTTATTTTTATAATAATTTCTAGTTTCCGCTGCAAAAGTTAATGTTGATTACTCTTTCAATTAAATTCGAACCAACGGGAGAATTTTATTTTTGAGAATTGTTGTGAATTATGATATTGTTATTTTCTGACCAACGTTGATAATAACAGTATTATAATTTTAATTGATGAGTTTTATGCATTATCTCTATTTCTGCCCAACGGTGATGTAGATTTAATGTGTAAACAACTGTATGTTTTAATTTTAACCAACGTTGGAACCATGGCATGCAGTTGTTGTTATTATGTTTAAATGTTCTCACTGTATATGAATTGTGTTTTCAGGAGGATACTCTTTGATGGGCTACATCAGGGATATCCCGGTTCTCAAAGGAGACAACTACGCTGAATGGAAGAAAAAGATTGACCTAGCCTTCATCTTGGCTTAGGTGGACTGGGTAGTCACCACACCGTGTCCCACAGAACCTGTGGCACCGGTGAGGGATGAAAATGAAGCTGATGCTGCTTGGCAGACCAGACAGAGGGACTATGCTCGCATAAAAATGTCATATGATCTTGATCATAAAAAGTGGGCCACTGCCAACAAGAAATGTTTGGTGTGATAAAGAACACGATTGAGCACGCAATTGTGGGCTCAATCGCAGATGTATGACTTGTCACAGAGTACCTTGAGAAAATAAAGAGTCGGTTCATGGCTCTTCAAAGACTTATGCTACGGTGATTAAGCGACTTGTGAGAAAGGTACTCGGTGGTGGCAGTGGCATAAGAGAGCACATACTAAGGATGAGCAACTTGGCATCCAAGCTTAAACTAATGGATTTGGCTCTCAAGGACGAGTTCCTTATTCATTTGGTTTTTGCTTCCTTGCCGAAAGAGTTTGACACCTTTGTTGTCAACTACAACATGCAGCCCGAGAAATGGGACTTAGAAAAGTGCATAACTATGTGTGTGCAAGAGAAGGAAAGAATTAAATCCTCACATGGTGGTTCTATCAACTATGTGAAGGACTACAAGAAAAAGAACTTTAATCATTCCTCCTCAAAGACAGGAAAGCCTCAGCAACAAAATTTCACAGTGGAGAAAGATCAGTGCCTTCATTGCAAGAAAAAGGGACATTACAAGAAAGATTGTCCTGATTTCTTAAAAATGATTATGTCAAAGAAAGGTGAGAACATCATTACGTTCATTAATGAGTCCCTGTATGTACAATATTCAAAATCTACTTGGTGAATTGATTCAGGTGCAACTGTTCATATTGCCAATAATTTGCAGGGATTCCGTTCGACGAGGAATACGCAAAGAAAAGAAAGATGCGTTAAAGTCGCAAATGGGGTCCAAGCTGAAGTTGAAGCTGTTGGCGATCTTTCATTAGAGCTAGCTGATGGATTCACTCTTTTACTTAGAGATGTTCTTTATGTTCCCTCTTTACAGAGGAATTTGATTAGTGTTTCATGTTTGGACAATGATAGTTATGATTGTCATTTTGGAAATGGCAAGTGTGAAATAATGTTTAATAAAGAATGTGTTGGTCTTGCCATCTTACAAAATGAGCTTTATTTGTTATCATTACGTGATGATGTGAATGTCGTATGCGATAATGGGAACGTCGCGTGCGAGAAAGTGAATGAATCCTCGTCTCACGAATGTAAGCAGAAACGAAAAAGAACTCTAGATGCGTCATCGAAATTATGGCATCGTCGTTTAGGCCATATTTGAGGGGAGAATAGAAAGACTAGTTAAGAATGATATTCTTCCTCCATTAGAGTTCTCGGACTTAGAACAATGCAGAGAATGCATTAAAGGAAAATATGTAAAGAAAATTAAGAAAGACGCCAAAAGAAGCACAGGAGTTCTACAAATTATTCACACAGACATTTGTGGTCCTTTTTACGTGAAAAGTGTGGATGGTTATGACTCGTTCATAACATTCACGGATGATTACTCCGTTATGGATATATCTATCCAATCAAAGAAAGAAATGAAGCCTTGGATAAATTCAAGATATTTAAGGCTGAAGTTGAAAACCAACACGATTTAAAGATTAAGATAGTCCGATCTGATCGTGGGGGGGGGGGGGGAGTACTACGGTCGACATACCCCATATGGACAAGTTCCTGGACCTTTTGCAAGGTTTTTACAGGAAAATAGCATAGTGGCCCAGTATTCTACACCGGGCGAACCTCAGCAAAATGGAGTAGCTGAAAGACGCAACCGTACCCTGATCGATATGGTGCGAAGCATGATGAGCTATTCCACACTGCCATTGAGTTTATGGATGGAGGCGTTGAAAACCGCCATTCATATTCTCAACAGAGTGCCTAGTAAGTCGGTGCCCAAAACACTGTACGAGTTGTGGACAAGAAGAGTTCCCTCACTAAACCACTTACGTGTGTTGGGGAGTCCTGCTGAGGCTAAAGTATTTAACCCAAACCTTGGGAAGCTTGATCCCAAAACAGTAAGTTGCCATTTCATTGGCTACCTTGAAAAGTCAAAAGGTTTTCGTTTTCTTGTCGACAGGATATACAAAGTTTGTAGAAACGAGACACGCTGTCTTCTTAGAGGATGAAATGATGAGGAAGCATGGTAGCTCGAGAGATTGACCTTGAAGAGAAGCGGGCGTATCGCCCACTCCGATGATTCAAGAGCCATTCTTCACACTACTGCTGCCGCTGCACCGACGGTGCAAGACAACGTGGTGCCAGCACTGTTATTGTTCCTCTGTGGCAACAATGAATGAGAATGAGGAACCTGTTCTTCAGATCCTATAGAACCCATTGCCACGGATGAGGAGAGCAACAATGACCTCAAGCAGAAGATGTACCAAATGAGGAGGCCCAGGAGGTCTCAAAGAGTAAGAAGATCAGCTATTTCTGATGATTATCAGATTTATCATACAGAGGAATTTCAAATGGAGGATGATCCCACCTCATTTGAAGAAGCCATGAGAAGCGAAAATTCTTCAAAATGGCTTGAGCCCATGGAAGAGGAAATGAGGTCCATGAAGGCTAATAAAATCTGGGACTTGGAAATTATTCCTAAAGGAGCCAAAATAGTAGGCTGTAAATGGGTCTACAAGACAAAGCTTGACTCCCAAGGGAATGTAGAAAGATACAAAGCGCGACTTGTGGCAAAAGGCTTTACGCAAAGAGAAGTGATTGATTACAATGAGACCTTTTCTCCAGTCTCATGTAAAGATTCCTTCAGAATCATAATGGCATTAGTAGCACATTATGATTTAGAGTTACATCAGATGGATGTAAAGACGTCATTTCTTAATGGGGATTTGGAGGAAAATGTTTACATGGCACAACCGAAAGGTTTTGTTGTGGAAGGAAATGAAAGAATGGGATGCCGCCTAAAGAAATCGATTTATGGGTTAAATCAAGCTTCAAGACAGTGGTACTTGAAGTTTGACAGTACAATAAGAAAATTTGGGTTTAAAGAGAATGTAGAGGACAACTGTGTTTATGCAAAGTTTAAAGATGGGAAGTTTATCTTCTTAATCCTGTATGTGGATGATATCCTCTTGGCTAGTAGTGATGTCGATGCACTCATGGAGACAAAGAAGTTTTTGTCCTCGAACTTTGATATGAAAGATCTTGGTGAAGCTTCGTTCGTTCTAGGGATCGAAATTCACCGGGATAGAAACAAAGGGACATTGGGACTGTCACAAAAGGCATACATAGAAAGTCTTAAAGAAATTTGGTATGCATAAATGTAGTCCTTCACTGCACCTATAGTCAAGGGCGGCGGATATGGGGATTTTAATGCCCGGGAACGATCTGAGCTTGATCAAATGAAATTGGTTCCATATACTTCAGCTATCGGAAGCTTGCAGTATGCTCAAGTGTGTACGCGCCCTGACTTAGCGTTTGTTACCGGGTTACTTGGCGATTCGAGCAATCACGGAATAGAACATTGGAAATTGGTAAAGAAAGTCTTGCGTTATTTGCAAGGAACAAAAGGCCTCATGATGACATACAGAAGATCAGATTCACTCCATATAGTGGGGTATACAGATTCTGATTATGCGGGAGATGATAGAAAGTCAACATCCGGATATGTGTTCACTCTCGCTGGAGGAGCTATATCATGGAAAAGCTCTAAGCAAACCGCCACTACATCGTCTACAATGTATGCCGAGTTTGTAGCATGTTATGAGGCCACGGGGCAGGTGAACTGGCTAAAGAAGTTCATACCCGGTTTAAAAGTGGTTGACGACATCAATAGACCACTTAAATTGTACTGCGATAATGAACCAGCAGTAACGTATGCCCACAACAATAAGTCAAGTGGTGCTGCCAAACACATTGACATAAAGTACTATGTTGTGAAAGATAAAGTTCGGGATCAAATTATAAGTCTTGCATATAAGTACTACAAAGATGTTAGCGGATCCACTTACAAAAGGCTTACCACCCAACGTGTTCAGAGAACATGTAGCCGGCATGGGTTTAAGGGAAAGCCTATGATTCCTGGACTATAAAGGGCCCAAAATTAAAGAATCTGTTTCAGAACAGAGATGTGTACTGTAGCTGTTAAATCTATCGACGATTGACCGTGACGATGAAGCATGCTCTATGCACTAATCTGTGATGAAATGGGAAAAGAAGAAAAGGTATGATATGAGAGGAGATCAAGGGGGAGAATGTTTGATTGATCTCTCTCCCGATTAGCCCAACGGCTAATCGGGGCCTTGATCCGCGCCCTGATCGGGGGCGCCCAGCCCATCTATTGGCTGGTGGGCCCCCGTCGCGCTGCGCAATAAATAGAGGGGTGGGGGGCCGGCGGCACGAGTAACGAGGTTCGCCTGAGCCGCAAACCCCACCCGACAAACCCTAGACCGATCTAGAGGGGCGCGCAGTCGGCGGCGGGAAGCTCCATCGCCGTCCCCGTCATCGGATCTCCGCCGCCGCCACCGCCCTCCTCTTCCCCGACCGTCGCTGCCCGTGCGCAGACTTCACCGAGCCAACCAGCGATGGCCAACTCCTCCTCCAATGCATCGGACGGTCGGTACCCCTAATCCTAATCCTCTCTCCCACTCCCCTTCTCTCTCGAATCCGAACAAGAACATCCTCAAGATCTAGACCTGGAAGATCCTAAGGGACCTAACATCCATGACACAACTCACTTGGGCAAACTTGGATGTTCATTTCACATGAAGAGCAATGTTTCACAGCCAATCCCTCAAGATAGCAGAGTTATAAGCCTAGAGTACATACACAAAAGCCTCCAACACAAAGAGACCCTAACTCTAATCTTGAAGTCTTACATGACGCAACTCAATACAAGACTTATATAGTGGAGGATTATCGCATCACTAAAACAGCCACTCCTTAGTGGATCACATAACTCACACTTGGGAAAACGTAGTAACCCACATATAAATTGGTTTTATATCACACACTTGCATCATTTTCAAAGCGCGATTTACCAAAGGCTCCAATAGCCCAATGAGACATTTCACCCACAAAGACGTGACATAAACCATTTAGGCCAACGCCATGATGTATTGGACAATTTTCATAATTACCACCTACCAGTCTTCACAAAAATGCGATACCCATGACTGTCACCAAGATCGTACGCCTACGCCGAGTCCATCATCACTTGAAACATCTAAGTCTCATGGCACACCAACATCACACCATAGTCTATGATACCCAATGCTTGTCGCCAAGATCGTACGTCTGCTCCAAGAATCATTACCATTTGAAATGCACAAGACCACTTGGTACACAGCATGCACACATTGCCTCCTCGTGATCATTGTTTTTCTCATATGCTCTCAGCTTGAGATGATGCTCCACCCAGACTTACATGACACTCCATGGGCGCTAAGCCTTGGCCTTGCCATTGGCCATAATCCATCATCAAAGCAGCTGCACACCAAATATAAAGCAATCGATCCGAGCACAAATGACATGCACTTGACTCTACTAGCAAAACATATGCATAGACCTACGTCATGACTCGCACATACATGGACACACCATGACCAATACCTGCATGGACGCCTGCCATGACTAACACAACCAAAACCATAGGAAGCACCATTGGCCATAATCCATCATCAAAACACTCGCACACCAAAGATAAAACAATCAATCTAAGCACAAATGACATACACTTGACTCTCAATTAGCAAAATATATGCATAGACATATGTCATGACTCGCACATACATGGACACACCATGACTAACACCTACACAGACTCCCGTCGTGACTAACACAACCAAAACCATAGGAAGCAACTCAAAACTGACTCCTCTTAGAAACCTCAATAGGGGTAGGTCTGACCACGGCCAGCAAGCTGGTTAGACCATCCTAAAACAACCGGCTAGACCACCACTCAGCCGATCACACTCCATTGGTTAGACCACCACCCCAGGCTAGTCTGACTGTAGACTCACAGTGGTCAGACCGCCTGCCCAGGCTGTTCTGACCGGTGCTTCTAGAAAAACACAGGTTGAAATTCATATTCACAAAAATCAAACACAATTAAGAAATACAAAGTACCAACAATGTCAAATACTCATCATTCTCATGGGGCTGCCACCACAAGTCTTACATGTTGTCCTCAGTAATGGACTTATGAGTCATGAAACAATTGTTTAGTGATGAACTCATTTAACTATATACTAATATATGATAGGAAAATAAAGCTTGCAAATCATCATAGTCCTGCTACAATATTAGGCTGGAAATACATAGTACCTGACTACGTGCATATGTGGGAGACGAGAAGGGGTGGCAATAGCAAGTAGAGGAATGGTGCAAGATGCATACTGTAACAGTCCAAAATTTAATTTCAAGTTAAGCATGCATTAAAATATTTGGTCTTGCATTTCAGTGTTTCTATTTTCTGCATTTTGGGTAATTATAAAATCCTTTTTCTTTTTTTTCCTTAATTGCAGAGGCAAAATGAATTTTCAAGAAAATCTAGGAGTTGATAAAATTATGGGGTTAATTTTGTTAAATACTAGTTGTGGTCAGGAGCCTATCCAAAAGTTTCATTATGTTTGGAGTTCATTTGCTAGGTTCAAAAATGCCTCAAACCTTTCAGCCATTGTTTTAATCCCAAAATTGTTTCCTTCCCCGCCCTTGTCGAGGCCCAATATGCACTACAAGAAATCCTTCTTTTTATGACAAAATACCTTATGACCGTGCTTGTTTTCGTCATATAATGAATCATAATATGACGAAATATTTTGCGTCGTCATAATCTTATGAGCCAAAAACAAATTTATGATGACATAATTTATTGTGTCACAGAAAGCTACAAAATGTCGTCACAAATTGTCTAGCGACAGGGGCCGGTTGACGCCTTGGGTTTTATGACGCTTTGAGCTGTCTTTATGTGATGGTTTGTCGGCGTCACTTTATGTTATTTCAAAAATGACCGACCGCAACGTCAATATACCCTGCGCAGTGGACCCGTCTCCTTCGTTGACCAAATTCATTTTCCCGTCTCCCGACCCAACGAAGACGGCGGCGAAGCGGTTAGCGGCCTCTGGCGGTGCGGCGGGCGGTGGCGGTGGCGGCCTCTGGCGGCGTCGGTCGGGCGAGCACGGCCGCCGTCGTGCTACCGGGCGAGCTAGCTCACCCTCTCCCGGTGACGCCGCGGCACGATGGGCGGCGGCTGCGCGAGATCTGCCGCCCGAGCCAGCCGGAGCGCGGATCACCGGCGACCGCAACTGCATCAGGTTGGTAGGCGGTGGCGCATGGTGGGCGATGGCGCCGTCAATCCTCCCCGTCCCCTCCATTTGGTCAGCGGTGGCGCCTCATCCCCCTCCTGTTCCTTTTTATTGGCATGGCAATTCGTAATCAATCAATGTGCATCAATCGGGGCTCATCGGCGGGCGGGCTCGGCGCGCGCGGCGTCGTCTCGGCGGTGGCAGCTCCCCATCGCCCTAGGTGTGCCATTTTGCGATGCCCGTCCTGTTCCTCCTCTGTTGCCATTTCGCTCACCTTCCTCTCCGGTTCTCATGTCGCAGCGTCGTCCTCAACTTCTCGACTCGGCGGTCAAGCACAGCTAGGGTTGCCCCGCAACCCCGAGCCCTTGCTATCGTTGCTGCGAGCTGCGCCACCGATGTCGATCTGCGAGGACCCGATCGATGATGTGACCAGGTTGCCATTGATCATGTGCGGATTGCAGGGCGTGAGGGTGTTTGCTGCCACTACCACGAAGTCCGAGTATAACGTTGGAAAGAGGTTTTTCAAGTGCCCCCGGAAGACCTATCGAAATGTCAGTGCAGTGGTTCAGTTTCTGTTGCACAAATTTCAATCATGTTTGAATAGGTCTCCCTGAGAATATGGTAGTGTTTGTAGCATTCAGTGCTTGCACTATTGGTGTTAAATTGCATGTGGTTGTCATTTGGATGCAGGGGAAATGTTCCAGGTATTGGTTCGAGGAAGAATATGTGGTGTACCTTGAAGATCATGGTTTTCTACTTCCAGCAAGCTCGACCGTTGCAGCAGCTTCGACAATAGAAGTTCCTGAGCTTGTGGGAAAAATTGATACCTTAGAGCAAAATCTGAACAAGGTGAAGGAAATGGTTGGCAAGAAGAGGGAAGGCATGGGAAGCTGCATTTGTCTTGTGTGTGGATGTGTGAATGTAGCAATGTTCCTGGTGTTGGCCATCTTGTTGGTTGTAGCTGTAGTGTTCAAGAAGTAGGCAATGCTTTTGTCTTTTATGATGAAGTAGTCTGGGACATGTTCAAGAAGTAGGCAATGCTTTTGGCTTTTATCATGAAGTAGTCCAGGACATGTTGTATTGAACTGTTGTGTTGGTATGAAATATGGGCCTTTGTGCTCTTTGGACATATGTTGTGTCTATGGAAATGTAACATGTGCATTTCTAATGTATGTTGGAAATAAATATCACTTGTGCTTTGATGTGGAACCTGTGTGGGATGAAATTTTGGCAGGATGTATGTTACTTCAGCATATACATATTATGACAGATTTTGTACTTTTCATGACATTGTCATGTGGTCATAAAAACCCCCAAAATATATTTAGGACAGATTCTGGGCATTCCATGACATTGTCATGTGGTCATAAAAACCTGCAGACAATAGCATAATTCAAATGCAACAGAATCACTAATAGAAGTTCATGGTTCACAAATAGCTCTAGAAATGCAAAGGTTAGTCATCATCATTGTCTTCCTCTGATGTGTTGCCTTCATCTGGACTATGGTACTCAAGGAAAGTTTCATCTTCATCTTCGTATTCAGCATCTATTTCATCACCTTGAGCTGTATGTTGATGTCGATGGATGCTCTCGACAAGGTCTCTACTAACAGGCTGCTGGTTCATTCTCTATGTGCATGAAATCCATATCGGGATAAATGTCTCCCATGTACCATCTATGGTGAAGTACTCTCCTCTTGGTAAGCTTCCGACATCTCATGTACTTGTTCATGGATTGGTTGGTTTGTGTCGGACTCTTCAACATCAAATATATGTCGGTGGCCAAATTCTTGTACCACTCGCCAACATGGACCTAACTTTGTATCTTCCAAGAAAAATACTTGTGAAGCTTCCGTGGCTAGAATGAAAGGATCATTCTTATACCATCGTCCTTGGATGTTAATGCTCTTGAAGTAACCATCATCTTTCATTTCGTATGTCCTTCCCTCAAGATTGTACCATTCACACCACAATAAGATAACAGTTCTATCTCCTTTCTTTGTTCTTTGCGTAAGTCAACTCAATAATGTCTGTGATTGTCCCATAGAAGTCAATAGTGTCATCATTGTGAGTACCTATAGTTTTGATGGTGGAGTTTTGTGTCTTCCTGTCTACCTCACGAGCCACAGTGTGGTACCGTACCCCGTTGACTATCTGAGTGTGTATGAACGCACACGCCTAATCGGCCGACATGCGAGTGAGTATAGGTCTTCATCAACATCTGTTGAGCCTTCGCATTTCAATCTGTAATCTGCAGTTGGAAAGAAAGAGAGTTAGTAAGTTTGAAAATGTATTGAATCATAAATTATGCAGTCATGTTGTTGAAGTTGCACACACATGATTCTCGAACCATGCAGCGAAGTGTGTTGGCATCATTTTTCAATATCGTTCACCCCTTGTTGTTCTAATTCTTCCCTATACTTTCTGCAATAAAGGAAGAAGTTAATCAGTTTATTGTGACACTAATCTGAATATAGTTGTCTGAAATGACATGAGAACAAATACTCACTCTTTGTATTCATCAACCTCTTCGCAGATTGTTTAGAACAAACCAAACCATGGAGTCATAGTCTTTATCTTCATAATGAAGTTTGGAAGCACCAATGAGTTAATACCATGAACAAAAATACAAGTAACCATTGGGGAGATGTTCTTTCACCATCTAAGTTTCTTTCAGGCCTAGTGAACCTAGTAATAATGTCACTGAAATATGTTGAGCACTGGGTCATACACTCATAGGCGGTGTATGCCTGCAATGAGCCTTCGGTCTTGCTTTATTGCGGATGAAACGCTTAAAGGTGCCCAATCTTCTCTCAATGGGATACATCCATCCATATTGAACCGGTCTCTAAGGAGTGCCTCATCGAGCAAGTGTCTTGCTAGGTGGACCATAACATCAAAGAATGCGGGAGGATAAATTTTCTCTAGCTTGCAAAGGATAAGTACAATATCTTTCTTCATCGGTGTAGTGCATCAACCTTTAGAGTTTTTGAGCAAAGTTGTCTAAAAACGTACCCAATTCACAAATTACTTCATATACGTCTTTGCGCACCAAACCACGAAGGGTGGTAAAATACGTTGCAACAGTATATATGCAGTCATGTGTTTTCAGCCCATGCATTGATCCTGCTCCTCCATATTGACACATCTTGATATATTGGAGGCATAGCCATCTGAAACTTAACATTGCTCACAAACCGCAAAAACTTCTTCTTTGCTTCGGTGTTAGAACGTAACAAGCTCTTGGCTTTGAGGAGGAATTACCACTGTCATCTAGCAAATGAAGCTCTTTTTATACCTCTGTCTTCCAAATCTAGCCTAGCAGCGATGGTGTCCTTTGTCTTGTTCGGAATATTAAGTAGAGTTGACAAAATGTTTTCACATATGTTTTTCTCTATGTGCATAACATTAAGGTTGTACTGTAGCTTCAATTTTGACCAGTATGGCAAATCGTAGAAGCTAACCTTTAGATGCCATACTGGTTCTCCATTACGGCGTCGTTTTCTTGATTTCTGCTTATCTGGATTCTTCCCTAGAACATAGCAAACTTCATCCAACCTTGCCATAATCTCATCTGCACTAAATTTCCTTGGCGGCTCTCTGTTTTCATGGTGGCCATCGAAAGATCTGTTTTTCCTCCACGGATGGTTGCTTGGGAGGAAACGTCTGTGGCCTATGAAACCAATTTTGTTTCTCAGACATTCGGAGCATGGATTCTCATCACAGTGCACACATGCGAAGTAACCATGAGTGGTTCTGCCTGACATGGTGCCTAATGCAGGGTAGTCATTGATTCCCCACAGAATCGCTGCATGCAGACTGAATTCTTTGCCTTCATATGCATCATAAGTAGAGACACCGTTCCAAAGTTTAAGCATGTCTTCTATCAAAGGCTGCATGAACACATGAAAATCTTTGCCTGGTGATTTTTTTCCTGGAATTAGTAAAGCAAGCATGTAATTAGATTGGTCCATACACATCCATGGTGGAAAATTATATGGAACCACTACCACTGGCCAGATGCTATATGAATTGGTCATCTGACCAAATGGGTTAAATCCATCTGTAGCAATGGCTAGCCTCAAACTGCGGGGATCATCTGCAAAAGACTCGAAAGTCTCATCAAATTCTTTCCAAGCTTCCCCATTAGCAGGATGTCTCATTTCATTCTCAATTGGTACCCTCTTTTCCTTGTGCCATCTTGCATACTGTGCCCATTGCTTTGACATAAAAAGCCTTTGAAGGCGTGGAATTATTGGAAAGTAACGGAGGACCTTGTGAGGAACTTTCTTTCTGCCCTCCTTGTTCACTTTCCATCTTGTGAAGCTACAAACTGGGCAATGATCATCGTGTTCATGGCCGTTCCAAAATAAGGCACAATCATACTTGCACACATCAATACAAACATAACCAAAACCAAGCTTCCGAAGCAAAGCTTTCATTTCCTTATAGGACTTAGGAAGGCCGGGCACATTCTTCAGAGATGACGAAAACAACTCAAGGAAAGCATCGAACCCAGATGTTGTTATCCGATTGTACACTTTGATATGCAGCAGTTTAATAATGAAAGTTAGCCTAGTCTCCTCGGTGCAACCTGGATAAAGTTCACGCTTTGCCTCTTCCATGATTTCTTTATATAGGTTGCCACCAAAGCCATGGCTTGCTGCGGCGTGCAAATCTTGAATCAACCCCTGTATTCCCCGTGCACTATCATCTATGACATCTTCAGCTTGTCCTTCCTCATCAAGTGGTGCCTGGTCATTTCCATCCCATGACATATCTCCATCATCATCTTGTCCAACATCATCCTGTCCAACATCATTTTCTTCCTCTCCATGGTGAATCCACCTAGTATAGCACCTCCAACACAGGGCGCCGGCTTACCGCTGCGGCTCCGCGCCACGTCGTCTGCCTCACCGGCTACCCGCTGACACTTGGTGAGCCCGCTACGTACCTTCCATCTTGGCTATGTTTGTTTGATGATTTACATGATCTTTTGGTATTCCACTGTTAGCTTAGGAAGTGGGAGATGTCCTTGAAAATAAGGAAAAGGGCAAAGGGAAGACATTAGTTTCTGACAATCCAGGGTCTGTCTGCTTTCCACATTGTGTGCTAAAAGCACCTACTATATGGTTCCTAGTTTTGGTTTGGATGTACTGAAACCATGGCTGTATGTAACATAGCTTGTCCCATCAAAATTTCTTACAAATCATCTTGTATTGGAAACAATTGTACACTAAACTTAGAAATACATTACAACTGAATCGACTAATAAATAGCTATGCAATATAGTTATTCAATATTCTTGTTCTCTGTCAATCTTGTTCACTATTAGCCTTGTTCCTAGTAGTTCTTTCTTGTACAATTTTGATGTTATTTTGCCTTCTGTCTACCATTTAATGAGAATCTTGATTTGTTAGTTTTTTCAACTCCTTCTAAACCGAATCCGGCCGCGCTCTTTCTGCGCTTGACCGTTTAAGTAATAGAAGAAATGACAAAAACCAGTATGAGCAGGACAGGGATGACAATGTAAGGAAAATTCAGGAACATTTTAGCTCTCGGGTATTCCACTATTAGCTCGGGAAGTTAGAGAAGTTCTTTCAAAAAGGAAAAGGGCAAATGAAAGACGGTGAGTGTCGACAAAACGATTCGACAATGATTATGATCCATCTCTCGACATTGATAACCACTCGATAGTGATGATGACTATGATGATGACCTCAATAATGAGGTCAATACGAGGTGAGATGCATTACTTGACCAATTAAGCGGTTTCTGGTCTCCCGTGACAAACATGTACTTCAGTTTAGTCATTTAATCTACTTGACACTTCTTTCTTATTTAATAATATGCATGTTTCTCTTGTCGTAGAAGGGATGGTTCCAGAACTCGCCTCGCAGAAGAAGCAAAAGGCGGCAACAATGGCACCTGCCAACCAGCAGCCACCGCGCACGCTTATAAGATTCACTAGGCAAAGTGTAGCCATGCCTTCGCCTGGAGGCCGTCCACCACCTAGGCAAAGATTGCCCTTGCCTCCTAAGAACAATTCCAAAGCCAAACCTAAACCTAATGCCATTTCTAGTGCCAGCCAACAGCAAGGCCACCTCAATACAAGCGGCAACCAGACCACACAAACTACGAACACAGTGCCTACTACTCCAATAATCACCATGACCAGTCCAGCCATATCAGCGCCTGTTCCAAACACCGTGAGCAGTGCAGCCATGTCGATGCCTGGTGCAAACACTGCGCGTAGTACTCCTAGACCCACTCTTGGCCTGTCTCAGCAACCTACTCCCACAAGTAGTGTTAACCAAACTGTTGGTGTGGACACCTCGCCAGGTGGACAGAGCTCTAGGCAAAGCAATGACATCAGTGACTCAGGTGGGCAATCTGAAGCTGCTATTTCAGAGGGTCATACAGATGAAGGAGAACCAGATGGCGACTTAGTTCCAGGTAAACAATACGTGTTCACAAGCATTATTTTCTCCATGCAGTATATAGATTTGTTAATCCTATAATAACACATTTTGATTATTATTTGCCAATGCAGTGGCCCCAAAGAATGTCCGCAAGAAAACCATGGGTCATGGCTTAGAGAAGATTAACAATAGAGGAAAGAAGTCGGCTATCCATGTGGTGAAGGGAAGAAAAGACCGAGGTCCCACTCTGACGTGGCCGCATCGAAATGGTGTCGCCGTTAGAGACAACCTACCTATCTACACCTCTTGGAAGCTTTATGAAAAGATGCGGGCCGACGAAGTTGCAAAAGTGCTTGACAAAGTGGCGGTAAGACAACTATTTCACTCCAAATAGTTTCTTGCATTACTCTAGTCCCATGTACAAATTGTGTTTTGTGTCTGATAAATCATATGTGTGGCTGCAGTCAAGGTTGGATGTGGATGTTAAGAACGAGGGACCAAGCAAAGCTGCATGCACTGATATCATTAAGAAGGGAGTAAGGCAGAAGAGGTATCACCTAAAAAGGAAGTACTTCGACGAGTCCCTGACAAGAGAACAGATGATGGCCAAAGAACCTCCACCAAAAATGAAGAAAGAGGAATGGATCAAACTTGTAGACTATCGGTGTGACCGAAGAATCGAGTCCATGCAGAATTGCCTTCTTTTGTTAATATGCAATGCAACTTTGTGCATGTGAATGAAAACTCTATTGCATTTGTGGTGCAGAAACGAGTTCTAAGAATAAAGTGAACCGTGGCCAAGTGCGGCTTCACCAAAGGATCTGGATCTAGGTCCTACGTTGCCCATCGATACTGACTGGTATGGATACTATGTATTTTGTGTAATTAGATTGAAAGATGGGACATTAGTAGCGTATAGTCATTACCATGTTCCTTTGAACTGTCAAGTCGACATGTGATCCAATTATTTCGAGATGACCTCGATTTTTAAGCTAATTCGAGTTTGGCCCTCGATTTCGAGATGAGCTCCCATGTTGCTATGTCATCGAGATTTCAATGTGCTATGTCATCGAGATGCTCATCAACGATAGTAGGTGTTGTTTAGGCAAAGTTGTTATTATTGATCTGGTGTCCAGGTTGCATAGATGCATGTTCCTGTGTTGTTTTTCTTAAACTCAGTAATTAATTGAGTATGCCAGTGATTGCATTTGTTGTTTGCATAAAAAATCTGGAGGCAAATACTTGTATGATCTGTAGTGCATACATATTTTGGCATCTTGCTGTTGGCAAATACAAAAAATCCCATGTTTGTCTACCCCTCTCTTTACCTTCATTGATGTCATTGTAAATAATTTTTTTACATGCTGCAGAGGCCTAAGTACAACAACATGGATCCTGATCCTGTTGATTTCTTTGGGGAATGTATGACTAGTCCGCAAAATGGTCGAACTCCTCTTGCAGATGAGATATATGTAAGTTATATAAATATTGCGATCGATTTCATGTACTCAACTACATGCCCGATTGAACATTGTTGTATGGCCTTGTTATTAATTAGATTCATTCTATGTAGGAACAAATGGTGGCAGAGAAGGAAAGAGAGCGTAAGAAGGACAAGAACAAAAGTCTCCCACCAAGATTGTTCTTGTGACCGAGCCGATAAGCCGTTCGTCCACCTTCCTACCAAACATTGGTGTCCCTAGAGCATCGAATCTGCTCGGTCCACGACGATCGCAGAAGCACGCCCGCAAGCTCGGTTTGAGGCAACACTTCAAGCGAGAAGAGAGGAAGCTGCTAGGAAGCAGCAAGAGTTGCAAGCACAAATTCAAGCTCAGAGCATCACTTGAAGAAAACAAAAATTTGTTGCGCTGGACTCAAGAAGAAATGAAGGGGATGCATAACAAGTTTGAAGAGACTAATCTTGCTGCACTTTGAAGTGTGTTGAAACTTCAGAGAGATTGAGGTAGGTCCAAATGCGCTCTATGTTGGCACAACACCAAACTTTCTCTGTTGGAACTTTGTACACTTTGTTGTCGAACTATGTGGTATGTTTGAACTGTGTGGTGGAACAGTTTGAACTTGTCTGTTGGAACTGGACCTCTTTATGATGTTTGAACTTTGAGCTGTGATGAGAATGTTGTGGATGATGGCTTCTGATATATATTTGCATGCTTGTATGTGCTGTCATGAAAGAACTGTGTGACATTCGTCATTGAACATGGCTACCACATTCGTCATGTATTCGTAAGCAAGGTTTGTGACGGTGTACAAGATGTCTCAAACAACCATATAAAACAAGACACAACTGAAATGTCACAAAGTCCTGTATGACGATAAAGGTCGTCACAATAAGTTATCTCAGTCAGGTCTCCCAAATCTCAATTTGTGACGGCTCATGTATTAGGTGACGCGTTGACCCACCAATATGTGACAGCAGAAGTCGTCATTAAATGTTGACAATATGTGACAAGGAAAGGAAACCGTCACAAAAGGTTGCCACCTTTTGTGATGGTTGTACATAGTATCGTCACGAGGTACATTATGTGACGGTCATTATATGACGACCGGCGTGACGCCGCTTTTTCGTCGTAAGATACTTTTTATGACAACTTCTTTACTTTACATGACATTTTCGCTTTGTCATACAAGCCCAGATTTTTTGTAGTGAATTTCCCTTGTCTAGCTACAGCCCACATCCGGCCCACCTGCTCTCACTCACCTTCTCTCACTACCACATGGGCCCGCCTGCAGGTGGCTCCTTCCACCTCTAGCTGCCCGGCTGGAACATCGTGGCCACGCGCGCTACGTCACTGCCACAAACTAGTGGTCTTGAGGCCACGCTACAATCACTGTCATCCACCTCAATGCCTCCACTACCCTCGAGGGCCAATAGCCACACGGGTAGGAGCCAAGCTGTGTTGTCATCACTGTTAACATGATCCGACTGCGCCACACCATTCACTAAATTCCCTCCCAAGCCAATCCCTACACCAACTGTCAACACGTTGTGTGTCCTATCGTGTCAAGGCATGGAGATCATGACTCTTTGTCACCTCCCGCTTGTCCGTTTGGCGGAGAGCGTGTGTGCGGCACGATAACTCATCGCAACCACTCATCCCTCTCTCATTTTTCTCGCGCAATCTCTTGGGTATAGAACCCACCCATCCATGTCTTATCCTTTCCTAGCTCGCCACACGCCTTCCTCTCTAAGAACCAAGGGCTCTTATCCTTTGGCTTGCTAGGAATGTGAGGTGCTCAATTGGACGCCGGTGAGCACGCCATCGTGCCGCAACCGCTATGGTGAGCTTCCTTGCTTGACATGCATAATTACTCTTCGTCTAAAGCCTCACCGACTAATATCCCATGCTCAATTCCATAATTGGAGACTTGTAGATTTGGATCATTGTCGTCTCCTTTGTCTCCGGTGGATGCGCTCGTCCCAGGATGCCACACCTTCCCAATTCTGGTGAGCTTTTTGCTTCCTCTTTTGTGTCACTTTGTGTTCCACCATCCACTTGTGCAAACCCCTCAAACTATTAAATGTTCGATGTAGAGGATTCTTGGGTTTGAGCTATTGTGTTCATTTCTGGCGCTGCCGCCATTCTCATCGATACTTGCCATCCGATGAGTCCCAACTTGGCCATCATCTTTTTCACCATCCATGCATCCTTCTCAACCTCTCCGTGTGCTTTGTTGTAGCTCTTTCCCTCTGAGGAGCTCTGCCACTGTGAAGCCCGTCACCACCACCCCTACTCTCCATCACCCAGCCACCACCACCATCCTCCGTCCTTGCCAACCACAATGGTAGGTTCCTAGAGTCCCTAGGATCCTTCTACGCTGTTCATTTCCCCTGATGGTGCCTCTCTCATGCCAACTCTATTTTACCTCTTCCATTGTGTCTTTGGTCACTGCTGACGTGATTCTAGCTACCTCATGCCACGTTGCCGCTTGTTATGGTCTCGTCATCGACCTTCTTCCGTTTTGCCAGTTTCTTCCGCTGTTTGCGACGTTGTTGGCCATCGGTGAAAGCTGCTTGAGACTATTGCCACTCCGCTGCTGCTTCTGTGCTCTGCTCTCTCTTGTTCTCTCTGACAGGTAAGGCCCACCTATTAGGGCTCTTAGAGATGCTTTTAAAAATTGGGTTAGGGGTTAATTGGGTGTTTAATTAGATGTTAATGGGTGTATGACTTGTGGGGCCTAGCTTGCAAGTTTTTTTGGGTAAAAGCTAGGTTAAAAATTGTGTGAAAGACATGTGTGGCCCACCTATAAGGAAGATTTTTAGAAATTTTGCTAAAAATGAAAAAAAATCTAACATGTGGGATCCACGGTCAGCAGTCAAACCCCCTTTTCTTTTTCAAAATTTATCAAACCCAGTAAACTTCAAATGCTTATAACTTTTGCGTTTAAACTCCAATTAGGGAAACTTTTTCTAATTTTTTTTCTAAAAGCATGAAATTTCATAATATGCAAAAAAAATTTGCATATTCTCTCTACTTGAATTTATTTACCACTTATTTGTGTTATTTGGCTATTAGATACCGACATTACAAAAATCTCCGACGCCGCTCCAAAGCAAGACTAAGAGTTCAACGAGCAAGGCAAGCACCCACTTTGACCATGTTCATCCCATATTTAACTGTTATGTATGTTATGTTTCAAAATTGTTATGCATGAGCGTAATTTTGGTAAAAATCACTATATTGGTAAGGTTGGTAGTTATAGTCAATTATTGCATTGACCCCATTTTGATAAATTGATATCCTTGCTAGTGTCACTATAATACTACTATCCATCCAGCCTGCAAGGAATATTTATGGGAAGTAAGTTACAAGACTTCTCTCCAAGCTCTGTTTTCCGTACTTGTATATTTAGTTATGGGAGTTGTAGATGAAACAAATAGTTGATGCTTAGCCGTGCTCATATCAGTACTAGTTATGGTAGGTTGAAAATTGGTCAAATTGTTCAAAAATGAAAAACACTTGTAAATTAGTCCCGAGATGGTACCTCTATTATTTTGGTTAATAAATAAAACTAAAAACATGTTTTAAACTTAGGTGAGTGGTTGTAGAGATCACTATAATTGCATAAGACTTTGATTTATGACTGTCTCATCCGGGTCATTAAGGACCGATCCATTGTGCCATAGACCCAAGTATTCCTGTAGAACCATTTGCGCCTCTATGGGGAGGACTTAGCATAATAAGTTGTCGTGTTCTAACAACAAAACTGCAGGTGGTAGATTGTAGGTGATTTGGGCTAGTGCGGGCATGGAGGTTCATCCATGTTCGTAGGGGCCTTGCTGGTTCAAGCAAGATTTATCAACACAATGTATGAGTTTTGGGATGTTGGTGGGCACTTCACATTTTAGGAAGGTATCATAGTGTAGTTGTTGTTAAGACCGGTAATATAAAAGCCTCCTCATAAAATCTCAAATTGGGTACCTACACTACTAAAGAAAGGCTCATCACAGACGGTTCAGAACTGTCATCACAGAAGGATTTTGAGCCGTCTGAATTTATGTGTCTATGATAATAGGTGGTTATCATAGACGGCTCTTAAACCATTTGTGATAATTATAACATAGACGGTTTTTCGAAAAAACCGTCTGTGATATATCAAGTATCATAGATAGCTAATACCAAAAATTATCTGTGATATGTCATATATCACACACAGTTCTTGGATATAGTTGTTTGTGATATCTTAGATATTATAGACAGCTAATACTAACAACCATTGGTGATAGATATTTAAATACCTATATTATTTCCTTTTTTAGTTAGCCTAAGGAAATGCTAGCCATACCCTCTGAAAATAAGCAAACAGATCACATATATAGCACACGACAATCATTACACAGATCTTAACTAAATGATGTACATTTGAATGAATTATTTGATTAAGTACAATTGAGTGATTACAATTGTATCAAATATTTCAACGTCTAATCATCACTGGGGTAGAACTCTCCACTCATGTTTATGACCTTCGCTATTAAGAATTGGGAGAACTTTCCTCGAATTTCGGTGAGTTCATCAAGATCGATTGCACTTTCGTCGAATTCCACACGTTGTCACTAGGAGTAGTGTTAAGTCATTAGCATATATATATTGATAATCACAAAATAATTATTGGCAGGTTGATAAACCTCTGGATCATTCGTCTTAGCGTTCGTGATTTCCTCCACATGGCAGCAAACGTAGAATCCACATACGTTGCCTTGTAACTACTAGTGGCACTACAAAAACAGAATTACATACGTAGGTATTGTCAGTTCTAAAGGCATTATAACAAAGTGTGATGTAGAATTGTTGTGTTGTAGTGGGTATCGAAAATTGCGTCATGTGTCGCAGTGTAGCGCTGGATTCCTTGTGTCTCCCTCTCTGGGCAACGTAAGCGCTGAATGACCTACGTGATTCCAAGAAGTTAGCCTTGGCCATTGCAAATGAAAGGAAGACTACTATAAAGTTATGTATAGAGGAAATGAGTTTACCAGTTAATTGTTTGTTGCACACGGATAAAGTCGTGGTTGCTCCTAAGTAGGGAATAAGGTATATTACCTTGCTCCACTTTGGTATAATCACAATCAGAATCCAGTGACCCCTAGTTACGTATGTCACCACAGTGATTAATCCTAAGATCATTTTGCGTATAAAGTACAAATAAAACTTGTTTGGCAACTAGTGAAGAACTTACCCTTAGTTGAAGGGTACCATGATGCAGTCATTATCATTGTGAGCAAGCAATCCCCTTGTTATGTAATCTTGGATGAAGAATCGGTTATCGTTGATGGATTGCTCAGAGACAATGTGTAGGTCGAGGAAACCCACCGGTTCTCACCGTCGTCGGACTTGTTAGATCATGGATCTATACATAAGCAATGAGTTATGACATTTATCAGTGTTATGAAATGTAGAACTTGATTGTACAGTACACTTACAGTGTCCAACATCATAGAAGTGAGATGTCAATATCGTTGAGGTTGTATAGTAAGAATAAGTCTCAAAGGTCACAACGAAGTAGCCTGAGTCGTGGAGGAAATGTACCTCCATGTATCTCATGGTGAATCCATTGTACCAATTTGGCTTCTTGTTGGACCTCTTCCTGTACTAGGTATGCAAAGTCCTGCAAACCAATCCATGGCTGGGTAATTGTGACTCAGGGACCAGCGACACTCTGAGCATGAACTTCCATTCCCTAGGAGGTGCCTTAATCTTCTTCGATTCGGCCTTGGCGTCTCAGTTGCGAGACATTTTCAGCGTCACCTTCATGGCAGTCGATGCGCTGGCCTTTTGAAGAGGAGCTTGAGGTGGAGTCATAGAGCATTCTGTTTGATAGGCATGGTCGTGTGGAGATTGCAGCACAGAAAGGTCCAGAGTGATGTCCCTCTTGAGCCACTACACGAATGTGTGGATGACATCCCCTAGTGTCATGATTTCTCTGTTTAGGGGGGCCTCTTGTCAGAACCCGGAGCAACGACTCCTGGATCCTCTGTGTAAATCGCACTAGTCCAGGATCAGCTAGTGCACACAGTACAACAAAGATACATATCAAGCACAAGTGACCAACTATATTAAATAAAAGGGTACGACCTTTTGGCCAAGTCTTACATCAACACCCATTGGCAAAAATAAATAAAGCAAATAACTGCGGAAGCAAACTGATAAGAAGCGAAGCCCAAGCCTGTCCATAGGCAAACGACCGTAAGACGCGGCCTACTCGTCCAGATCTTCACCGTTGTTGACGACATCTTCCTCTGTATGGAGATTGCAAGGTGAGTACAAACTTATACTCCGCAAATCACACGGAGAAATGCATCATAATGATAAGGCTTCAATGGAAGGCTTATAGGGTTAGTTCATATAAAACAACATTTAAAGAAATACAGTAGATAGATTGAAATCGCTGAATTTAATACAGTAAGTAAAAGCAAAACTTGTAATCGAAAATAATACCGTCAGTGCAGGCTCCGACCATACACCAACCTATCCATGGGCATCCCACCCGGACCATCTTTTCCAAAAGTTCATGTATGGATTCCATCCATCTACACGCTTTCACTTCGCAACTCTGATGGATTCCATCCATCCACCAAGTTTTAATCTCTCACGGATTCCATCCGTCCGCAAGGTTTTCATCTCTCGTGGATTCCATCCATCCACAAGGTTTTCAAAAAATATTTTTTAAAAAAACAAAGTCTAATCCATGAAAAACTTTTACTCAGCATGCTCATGACCATGGGCACGGCTATCCAGGATAGATTATACACTCTGCAGAGATTGTACAGCTTTACCCACAAGACACGATCATCCCATATTGCCATCGGATTACACACTTCCTTAGGTGTGCGGCGAGGAGTCGTGTGTCGAGACCCGAATATACAAATCCGGACTCTACTGTGTATTCTGCACTAGTCCAGGATCACGCTAGTGCACACAGCGTAAACAAAGACAAATATCATCCACATCACGATATTCTAAAGGAAATCCAAATTATATTAATAACCATCAGAGTACGACCTTATGGCCAAGCTTACAATTATTAGCCTGAAGGGCTTTAAAGAAACTAGCAGCGGAAATCCAAAATTAAGCGTAGTAGCCACTCGACATGCCCACAGGCAATCGACTGGGGAGCGAAGTCCTAATCCGCGAAGTCCTCGTAGTAGCCTCCTTCTAGCAACTCCTGCTGATCTGGTCCCTCCTCCTCAACTGAGCGACATGGGCATAAAGCCGTGAGTACATTGGTACTCAGCAAGTCGTTTGTAACAAATGAATGCAATATAGTATGCAAGGCTTATCAATGGATGGCTGAAAGGTTAGTTTTGCATAAAGCGACAATTTGAAGTGAATACAATAAATAGATTGTAAAGCTAATTTAACAACAGACACTAAGTAGATAATCAAAGGAATTAAATAAATCCACAAGTGAACTAACCATTCACTTCCCAGCTCAAACCAACCAAAATTTCATAAAGACTCTACCCCTCGTGTGAAATCACCGAGCACTGTCCATGACCGAGGACACGGCTATTCGAATAGTTTTACACTCTGCAGAGGTTGCACAATCTGTACTCACACGATGTGATTAGCCTCAGCTTAAGGAAATCACAACAAGGCTTTTACAATGATCCATCTCCACCCGATCCCACTCGCTAAGGATTCGCCGTCGAGTAGGGTAACCCCCTAGTCGATAATTGCCCCCTCTTGCGCCACACAACATCAGTAGTAAAACCAAAGTGGAGACTTCACAAATTATTATGCCAGTCTATCCCATACTAGACATGTGGTTTGCACGATTAAGCTCGGATCAATGGCGCACAAAGTTAAGTCCTTAAAAGTTACCAGCGAAGCATCCACATCCCAATGTGCATTGGCACCCTTTATTGCACGATCATTCGCCCAAGTGAAAGCCAAGTTTGTATAATCAATGCCCATGACACTACCCATGTCATGACATACAAATTTTATAAGCGTGGCTAGCCACCACGTTCAAGTAAATCATTAAGTCAGGATTAATTAACCACATGTGATGACAGATCCCAACGAACTAATAATAAGCAGGCTAAGCAGTTGAACGTAACCCCATGTGACAATTATTATCTTATCACTAAATAATTCCCAATCATAAGGTGTCAATGGAATCATGGTGATCAAGTTATCATGGAGGATTTAACCAATTAGGAGTATAACTACCAATACAAGGTTTTATTAACAAATAGCCATGCATGATAATTTGAAACAAAATAATACATAATAGATTGAAATCTGGGTTCAACATGATCAAAGAATACGACTTGCCTTGGCCTTGCTCAGATGAGGGCTCTAGATCTTCAAATCCAACTTCCGCTCCCTCGAACACGCGATCTAACGAGAGAAAACGAGACGAAAAGAGAAAAAAATTCAAATAAAATTCAAATGAACTCCAAAAACTTTCAAACCTGAATCAAAAGGTAGAGCTCAATTTTAGATGAATTTAGAAAAAGAACGGGTCAATCGGAGCTAGGACGAGGAGAACGGGCTCTTGGAAAAATTGGATTTTCTGAAAATCAGGAAAATTGGAAAAGTGCATCGGCCGTGGACCGGCGCACGGAAGCTGGGTCTCACGGTGGGCTCGGCTCACGGAACAAGATGGCCGATCAAGTTCTTGGCGCAAGCGGTGAGTCCGACGTGGGCTGCCGACGGGCGACACGTGGCGGTTTTGGTGACGTGGCACCGATCGGGCATAGCGATGCGGCGGGTTTACGGTGCACTACCGACAAGTGGGCCCGGTGTGTCGGCTGCTCGGCGCACGGAGACCCGTGCACGAGAAGCAAGCGGCGGCGCGGGCTGGCGCGGGCGTGGCGCGGCGCGCGAGGGGACCGAGGCGGCGCGACGGAGCGGCCGAGGCGCGGCGCGCCCAGCGCGCGCGGCACGCACGGCGCGCGGTCCGCGGCGGGGAGGGTGACGGCGGCGGAACTCACCGGCGGCGAGGCGGCGGCGAACTCACCGGCGGCGATTTAACGGCGAAGCGACGGGCGGCGAAGCCGGCGGCGAAGGCACGGCGCGGCGGCGAACGCGACGGCGTCGGCAGACGGCAGAGCGGGCGCGAGGCGCGCTCGGGGACGGAAGAAGCGAGGGTCGGCCCCCTTAAATACACGGACGCCGAGGCGTTCGACTCTAAGACGGCGGAGGAAAACGGAAGGCGGCGGCGGCGCCCCGACGGAGACGGGAAGGAGAGTTCGCCGGGACGACGCGTCTTCAGTGGGCCCCACCTGCCGGTGACGCGGTGAGCGGCGGCGGGATCGGTCCGGCGCGAGCGGCAGCGGCCGGATGCATGACACGCGGCGGCCATCGGGAGGCCAAGGCGAGCGGCGCGGACGGATTAGCGGCGCGTGGCGCGCGCGGAGGCGCGGTGCGCGCGCTTGGGCGGGCGGTGGTGGGTTTTACCATCGGCGGTTGGGATTTTCTTTTCTTTTTCTTTTTCAGAAATTCAAATAAATTAATTTGAGCTCTAGAAAATAGCAAATAAATCCAGAAAAATTCCAATAAATTCCTTGAGACACAAAGAACTCAAATAAAATAATTTTGGCAAATGTTCATGTTCAGATTAATCATATTAAATCCTTTTAATTTATAAAAAATTCCATTTAAGCTTTAATTAATTCCAGAAAAATTCAAATGGTGAATTTTATTTTAAAAGCTTCAAAAAGACTCTAAAAATCAGGATGTTACATCGTGACAAGGCCTTTACAATGCAAAGCCTTCAACCTGGCCAAGCCAACTCTAAGATTTCACCCCAGTAAGGAATCCACCAGACCAGGACCCCCTCTTGAGCCTGAGAGAGACTTCATATGGCTTAACCACGCTCCCTCAAGTGAGACTTCTCATGGCACCAACCACGCTCACTTTCAACCTACAACTTGACTCAGGTTGGGACTTCATAAATTATTCGGCCAGGGCTGTCCCATACCAGCCATGTGGTAGTACGATAGGGCTTTGCAACAATAGCTCACAGACCGATCCTTAATTGACTTAGACCCAACCACATACCCTTGTGCACAACAATCAACCTTGCGGCTACAACCAACAGAGCATGCTTGCACCCATCACCTAACCATTAGCCTAAGTCTAAACTAGGTTTTATAATTTGTTTCCAAAATAGTTCATAAACCTTCTTGACTCACCGAAGTCAAGAATACATTTCAAAAGCTTATCATTTTATGTGAAAAGTTCATCATTTTATATGAAAAGATATGCCAGCCCAAAGATATTTCTAAGCTAGGCTAAGCATTTGCTATCCAAATAGTCTCTAGCCATACTAGTGTACTAACTAGAGTTTTGTTCTAGGTTACTGTGTATCAAGGTAATTCAAGGTCAATGGAGGAATTAACATGTAGGCAATAACTAAATTTAAAACTGAATTGAAATATGTTAAATAGAAATATGCATGCAGAATAATTTAAAACAATATAATTTTATTTTGAAATCTGGGATCAACATGATCAAGGAGTGTGACTTGCGTTGCTCTTCAACTTGGTGTGAATCTTCGTCGAAGAATTTTCCCGAATCGTCGAAGTCTACAGTGAAAATAACCCACCAAATTAAAATAAATTCAAATTGACTTCAAATATTTGAGTTGAGCCCAAAAATGGATAGAGGGGAATTTTTGATGAATCGTGGGAGTTAGGATGAAGAAGAACGGGCTACGGGAAGTTTAAATTCAGAGAAAAAGAAAAAGATTGATTTTATGGAATTCGACTCTAAGACGGCGGAGGAAAAACGGAAGGCGGCGGCGGCGTCCCGATCGGAGACGGGGAAGGAGAGTTCCGCTCGGGGACGACGCGTCTTCCAGGTGGGCCCCACCTGTCGGTGACGCGGGTGAGCGGGCGACCGGGATCGGGTCCGGGCGCGAGCGGCAGCGGCCGGATGCATGACACGCGCGCCATCGGGAGGCCAAGGCGAGCGGGCGCGAGGACGGATTGGCGACGCGTGCGCGCGAGCGGGCGCGGTGCGGCGGCTGGCTGGGCCGGTGGTGGGTTTCGCCCATCGGCGGTTGGGATTTTCTTTTCTTTTTCTTTTTCAGAAATTCAAATAAATTAATTTGAGCTCTAGAAAATAGCAAATAAATCCAGAAAAATCCAGAAAAATTCCAATAAATTCCTTGAGACACAAAGAACTCAAATAAAATAATTTTGGCAAATGTTCATGTTCAGATTAATCATATTAAATCCTTTTAATTTATAAAAAATTCCATTTAAGCTTTAATTAATTCCAGAAAAATTCAAATGGTGAATTTTATTTTAAAAGCTTCAAAAAGACTCTAAAAATCAGGATGTTACAAACCTCCCCCCTTAAACGGAATCTCGACCCCGAGATTCTGGCTCTCTAAGGAATAGGTTTGGAAACTCCGCTTTGAGATCGTCCTCGCTTTCCCAGGTTGCTTCCTCCTCTGAATGATTGCTCCACTGAACTTTGCAAAAGCGAACGACTCTTCTCCTGGTGACACGCTCTGACACTTCCAAGATCTTGATGGGATGCTCTTTATAGGATAGATCCTCCTGGAGATCCACAGCCTCGATTGGCACTGCTTCCTCCGGCACTCGCAAGCACTTCTTTAATTGAGACACATGAAACACATCATGTATCCCGCTCAAGTTCTCAGGTAGCTCCAGCTGATATGCAACTTCTCCCTTGCGCTTCAAAATCTTGAATGGTCCCACATACCTTGGCGCTAACTTTCCCTTCATTTGAAAACGCTTAACTCCTTTGAAAGGTGTGATCCTGAGGTACACATAATCATTGGGCTCAAAGCTTAAATCTCTTCGGCGAGTATCAGCATAACTCTTTTGCCTGGCTTGAGCTGCCTTCAGCCTTTCTTGAATCAAGCGCACTTTTCTTCACTTCTTGCAAACACTCGCCCAAATATCCGCTTTCTCCTGTCTCTTTCCAATTGAGAGGGTCCTACACTTCCGACCATACAAAGCCTCAAACGGTGACATCTCGCAAACCGGCTTGGTAATCGTTGTTGTAGGAAAATTCCGCAAAGGTAGGCAATTGTCCCACTTGACTCGTGATCCAAAACACATGCTCTCAAAGATATCCTCTAGGATTTGATTTACACGCCTGTCGACCATCATCTGCGGGTGATAGGTGTGCTAAAATTCAGATGGGTACCCATTGCTTCGTGGAAACTATTCCAAAATCGAGAGGTGAACTGCGATCCACGATCGACACTATTCTCTTAGGTACTCCATGGAGACTCACTATTACGGACATATACAATTCGCCAACTTATCTCCGAATATGTGGTTTTGATGGAAGGAAATGGGCTACCTTTGTCAATCGATCCACAATTACCCATATCGAGTCGTATCCTTCCTTGGTCTTGGGTAGACCTGTGATGAAGTCCATGCCCACATCTTCCCACTTCCACTCGGGAATTTTCAACGGTTGCAACAATCCTGCGGGTCTTTGATGCTCTGCTTTTACTCGCTGGCAAACATCACATAGTGCTACATACTATGCTATTTCTCGCTTCATACCTGGCCACCAGTACTTATCCTTGATGTCCTGATACATTTTGGTACTGCCTGGATGAATTGAGTATAATGACTCGTGTGCCTCCTTAAGCAACAATTGCTTCAACTCTTCCTTATTGGGTACGCACAATCGCTTCTTGTACCATATGATACCCTGATCATCCTCTACAAAACTCGTTGCTTTTCCTTCTTTCAATCCAACCTTGATCCGCTGGATATTTTCATCCCCAGTTGCGCTTGACGAATCGACTATCCAAAGTCGGCCGCAAGTCCAAGGTGGCTAACATCCCTTCTTCAACCAACTCCAAACCGAGCTTTTGAAATTCCTCGTGCAATCTTTGGTTGACTCTCCTTGACCATAAGCGTGTTGCAATACACCTTCCGCTCAACGACCGCCACTACGTTGGCTTTTCCGGTGATAGTGGATTCCAATGTCATAGTCCTTTATCAACTCCAACCACCTTCTTTGTCTTAGGTTAAGGTCCGATTGGGTGAAGATATACTTCAAGCTCTTATGATCCGTAGATCTCACATCTGTTACCCATCGTAGTGTCGCCATATTTTCAAGGCATGCACAATCGCCGCTAACTCCAAATCGTGCGTAGGGTAGTTCTCCTCATGTGGCCTCAACCGACGCGATGCATAAGCTACCACTCTTTGTCCCGCATCAAGACGCACCCTAAGCTTTTGCGGGAGGCGTCACAATAAATCTCAAAATCTTTCTTGATGTCGCAAAATTAGGATCGTGTCTTTGTTGTCGACTTTCCTTTAGCTTCCAAAACTCTTCTCGCACTCTGGCGTCCATTCAAACTTCTTTTCTTTCTTTAATAGCTGTGTGAGAGGTCGGGCTACACCTGGAGAATCCTTCAATAAATCTACGATAATAACTTGCCATTCCTAGGAAGCTTCGACTGGTCATCGACGTGGGTGCCTTCAGTGAGCACATCTTGTACTTTCCCCAGGTCAACGGACACTCCTCTGCTGTCAACACATGACCCAAAAGGCCACTTCCTTCATCCAAAATTCACACTTGCTGAACTTGGCATACAATTTGTGTTCCCGCAATCTCTGCAGCACCAACCTTAGATGTTCCTCATGCTCCTCCTCATCCTTGGAGTAGATCGAATGTCATCAATAAACACAACGACAAACTTGTCCAAGTAATCCATGAACACTTTGTTCATCGGTACATAAAGTAGGTCAGCATTGGTTAGGCCAAAGGACATCACGGTGAACTCGTATAATCCATAACGAGTTGAGAAGGTCTGTCTTGGGTATGTCCTCCGGTCGAATCCTCATTTGATGATACCCGATCTCAAATCAATCTTGGAGAATACTCCAGCTCCTTTTAATTGGTCAAACAGTCATCAATTCGGGCAACGGTACTTATTCTTGATAGTAACTTCATTGAGAGCTCGATAATCCACACACATACGCTGGCTACCATCCTTTTCTTGACGAACAATACGGTGCTCCCCACGGAGAGGTACTGGTCCGACATATCCTTTATCCAGCAATTCTTGTATCTGTTTCTTCAATTCGCTAACTCATTGGCGGGCATTGGTAAGGTCTCTTGGAAATTGGCGAAGTGCCTGGTGCTAACTCAATTGCGAACTCCACTTCTCTTTTTGGTGGCATCCCAGGGAGATCATCAGGAAAAACATCCGGGTATTCTCTGGCAACTGGCACTTCATTCAGGGCAATCCCTTTACTTTGGCACACCATTACTTTTTCTGGCTGCTTCATGTCGGCTTCAAATCTAACCTTGCTTCCATCGGGACCGTCCAGGGTGACTGCTCGGCTTCCACATTCCAACACTGCTTGATGCTTCTTGAGCCAATCCATACCTGCATTACGCCCAAAGACTGGATATTCAGCACAACCAAATCTGCGGAGAAGTCTACTCCTTGGATGGCTATCTTAACTTTGGGGCATCCTAGGTTTGTACTCATCTCAGAGCCTGGGGATTGAACCAATAAAATGGAACCAAGTGCAACGACTTCCAACTTATGCTTTAGAGTGAAACTCCGGGAAACAAACGAATGTGAAGCTCCAGTAATCAAACAAAGCGTGGCGGTAATCGAATTTATCGGGAACTTACCGATCACCACATCTGGCGCTGCTTGAGCTTCCTCCATGGTGACGTGGTTCACCTGGCCACGTATCACGGTCTGCGATCCTTTGTTGGGTTGATTAGATCCTTGAGGCGCTCCGCGTCCTGACCCTGCTGCAGGGGTACGATCTGGTGTGGCTCCCAAGTTGAAACGGACTGGTGTCAATGCTGTGTTCTGCGGGCATTTGTTGGCATAATGTCCCGTCTCATTGCATTTGAAACAAGTGATCACGACATGGGCTTGGTAATCCTCGGCTGTTGGTTTCCCACTGGATTTGGTTTTGGCACTGAAGAAAACTGACGGGGAGCTGGTGCAGGAGTTTTGAATCCCGACTGCTGAGGAACTCGAGCTGGCTGAAAATTACTGAAGCGGGCTCTCTGAGCTTGGTGCATCTGTGATCCTTGCTGCATCATTCTCCTCTTACGAGATTCTTCCAACTCATGACGACTTTCCTCAATGAGCATTGCCTTGTCCACCATATTTTGAAACCGCATAATCATGTCCCACTACTTGAACTTTCAATCTCGGGTTCAATCCTCTCTTGAACCTCTTTTGGCGTGCATCATCTGTGGCAACATCTTTCGGAGCATAGCGGGCCAACCGAGTGAACTTGTTGAGATATTCACTCACGGACATGTTCTTCTCACGCAACTCCCGAAATTCTTCCTTCTTCATTTCGATCACCCCATCCGAGGATATGGGCATGACGAAAGGCTTCGCGAACTCAGCCCAAGTGATGCTCTCGGATCCTCATGAGCGGCACAATAGTTTTCCCACCACTCTACCGCAGCACCCTCAAGCCGATGGGCTGCATACAACACCTTCTCGCGATCACACCGGGCGAGTTAAGCTTCTTTTCCACTGATCGCATCCAGTCATCGGCTTCCAATGGCTCAGAAGACCGTGAATAGGTAGGAGGTCTTGTCCTCATAAACTCTGCAAACTTGGACTGCTGGCGAACTGGTGGAGGCATGGCCATGTCTTGATTCTGTCGATTCATCATGGCGTTCATGTTCTGCATCATGGTGTTCATCAACTGGGTCTGGGCATACACCAACCTATCCATGGGCATCCCACCCGGACCATCTTTTCCAAAAGTTCATGTATGGATTCCATCCATCTACACGCTTTCACTTCGCAACTCTGATGGATTCCATCCATCCACCAAGTTTTAATCTCTCACGGATTCCATCCGTCCGCAAGGTTTTCATCTCTCGTGGATTCCATCCATCCACAAGGTTTTCAAAAAATATTTTTTAAAAAAACAAAGTCTAATCCATGAAAAACTTTTACTCAGCATGCTCATGACCATGGGCACGGCTATCCAGATAGATTATACACTCTGCAGAGATTGTACACTTTACCCACAAGACACGATCATCCCATATTGCCATCGGATTACACACTTCCTTAGGTGTGCGGCGAGGAGTCGTGTGTCGAGACCGAATATACAAATCCGGACTCTCACGTGTATTCTCGCACTAGTCCAGATCACGCTAGTGCACACAGCGTAAACAAAGACAAATATCATCCACATCACGATATTCTAAAGGAAATCCAAATTATATTAATAACCATCAGAGTACGACCTTATGGCCAAGCTTACAATTATTAGCCTGAAGGGCTTTAAAGAAACTAGCAGCGGAAATCCAAAATTAAGCGTAGTAGCCACTCGACATGCCCACAGGCAATCGACTGGGGAGCGAAGTCCTAATCCGCGAAGTCCTCGTAGTAGCCTCCTTCTAGCAACTCCTGCTGATTTGGTCCCTCCTCCTCAACTGAGCGACATGGGCATAAAGCCGTGAGTACATTGGTACTCAGCAAGTCGTTTGTAACAAATGAATGCAATATAGTATGCAAGGCTTATCAATGGATGGCTGAAAGGTTAGTTTTGCATAAAGCGACAATTTGAAGTGAATACAATAAATAGATTGTAAAGCTAATTTAACAACAGACACTAAGTAGATAATCAAAGGAATTAAATAAATCCACAAGTGAACTAACCATTCACTTCCCAGCTCAAACCAACCAAAATTTCATAAAGACTCTACCCCTCGTGTGAAATCACCGAGCACTGTCCATGACCGAGGACACGGCTATTCGAATAGTTTTACACTCTGCAGAGGTTGCACAACTGTACCCACACGATGTGATTAGCCTCAGCTTAAGGAAATCACAACAAGGCTTTTACAATGATCCATCTCCACCCGATCCCACTCGCTAAGGATTCGCGTCGAGTAGGGTAACCCCTAGTCGATAATTGCCCCCTCTTGCGCCACACAACATCAGTAGTAAAACCAAAGTGGAGACTTCACAAATTATTATGTCAGGTCTATCCCATACTAGACATGTGGTTTGCACGATTAAGCTCAGATCAATGGCGCACAAAGTTAAGTCCTTAAAAGTTACCCAGGCGAAGCATCCACATCCCAATGTGCATTCAGCACCCCCTTTACTGCACGATCATTCGCCCAAGTGAAAGCCAAGTTTGTATAATCAATGCCCATGACACTACCCATGTCATGACATACAAATTTTATAACTGTGGCTAGCCACCACGTTCAAGTAAATCATTAAGTCAGGATTAATTAACCACATGTGATGACAGATCCCAACGAACTAATAATAAGCAGGCTAAGCAGTTGAACGTAACCCCATGTGACAATTATTATCTTATCACTAAATAATTCCCAATCATAAGGTGTCAATGGAATCATGGTGATCAAGTTATCATGGAGGGATTTAACCAATTAGGAGTATAACTACCAATACAAGGTTTTATTAACAAATAGCCATGCATGATAATTTGAAACAAAATAATACATAATAGATTGAAATCTGGGTTCAACATGATCAAAGAATACGACTTGCCTTGGCCTTGCTCAGATGAGGGCTCTAGATCTTCAAATCCAACTTCCGCTCCCTCGAACACGCGATCTAACGAGAGAGAAAACGAGACGAAAAGAGAAAAAAAATTCAAATAAAATTCAAATGAACTCCAAAAACTTTCAAACCTGAATCAAAAGGTAGAGCTCAATTTTAGATGAATTTAGAAAAAAGAACGGGGTCAATCGGAGCTAGGACGAGGGAGAACGGGCTCTTGGAAAAATTGGATTTTCTGAAAATCGGGAAAATTGGAAAAGTGCATTGTCTTCGTGGACCGGCGCACGGAAGCTGGGTCTCACGGTGGGCTCGGCTCACGGAACAAGACGGCCGATCGGGCTCTTGGCGCAAGCGGTGAGTGCTGACGTGGCTGCTGACGGGGCGACACGTGGGCGGTTTTGGCTGACGTGGCAGCTGGCTGGGCATAGCTGATGCGGCGGGTTTACGGGTGCACGGCTGACAAGTGGGCCCAGTGTGTCAGCGGCTCGGTGCACGGGAGACCCGGCACGAAGACGGCGGCGCGCGCGGGCGGCGCGGGCGTGGCGTGGCGCGCGGGACCGAGGCGCGCGCGACGGAGCGGTCGAGGCGCGGCGCGCCCACCGGCGCGCGGGCACGCGGCGGTTCGCCGGCAGAGGGGTGACGGCGGCGATCGCCGGTCGGCGGCGGCGAGGCGGCGGCGGAACTCACCGGCGGCGATTAACGGCGAGCGCGACGGCGGCGAAGCCGTGGCGAAGGCACGGCGTCGGCGCGAACGCACGGCGCGGCGACGGCAGAGAGCGGCGCGGGCGGCGGCGGGACGGAAGAAGCGAGGGGCGCCTTAAATACACGGACGCCGAGGCGTTCGACTCTAAGACGGCGGAGGAAAACGGAAGGCGGCGGCGGCGCCCCGATCGGAGACGGAAGGAGAGTTCGCTCGGGACGACGCGTCTTCCAGTGGGCCCACACTGCCGGTGACGCGGTGAGCGGCGGCCGGATCGGTCCGGCGCGAGCGCGCGGCCGGATGCATGACACGCGCGGCCATCGGGAGGCCAAGGCGGAGCGGCGCGGGACGGATTAGCGACGCGTGGCGCGGGCGGGGCGCGGTGCGGCTCTTGGCTGGGCGGTGGTGGGTTTCGGCCCATCGGCGGTTGGGATTTTCTTTTCTTTTTCTTTTCAGAAATTCAAATAAATTAATTTGAGCTCTAGAAAATAGCAAATAAATCAGAAAAATCCAGAAAAATTCCAATAAATTCCTTGAGACACAAAGAACTCAAATAAAATAATTTTGGCAAATGTTCATGTTCAGATTAATCATATTAAATCCTTTTAATTTATAAAAATTCCATTTAAGCTTTAATTAATTCGAGAAAAATTCAAATGGTGAATTTTATTTTAAAAGCTTCAAAAGACTCTAAAAATCAGGATGTTACATCGTGACAAGGCCTTTACAATGCAAAGCCTTCAACTGGCCAAGCCAACTCTAAGATTTCACCCCAAGAAGGAATCCACGGACAGGACCCCTCTTGAGCCCGAGAGAGACTTCATATGGCTTAACCACGCTCCTCAAGTGAGACTTCTCATGGCACCAACCACGCTCACTTTCAACCTACAACTTGACTCGAGTTGGGACTTCATAAATTATTCGGCGGTGTCCCATACCAGCCATGTGGTAGTACGATAGGGCTTTGCAACAATAGCTCACAGACCGATCCTTAATTGACTTAGACCCAACCACATACCCTTGTGCACAACAATCAACCTTGCGGCTACAACCAACAGAGCATGCTTGCACCCATCACCTAACCATTAGCCTAAGTCTAAACTAGGTTTTATAATTTGTTTCCAAAATAGTTCATAAACCTTCTTGACTCACCGAAGTCAAGAATACATTTCAAAAGCTTATCATTTTATGTGAAAAGTTCATCATTTTATATGAAAAGATATGCCAGCCCAAAGATATTTCTAAGCTAGGCTAAGCATTTGCTATCCAAATAGTCTCTAGCCATACTAGTGTACTAACTAGAGTTTTGTTCTAGGGTTACCAGGTATCAAGGTAATTCAAGGTCAATGGAGGAATTAACATGTAGGCAATAACTAAATTTAAAACTGAATTGAAATATGTTAAATAGAAATATGCATGCAGAATAATTTAAAACAATATAATTTTATTTTGAAATCTGGGATCAACATGATCAAGGAGTGTGACTTGCGTTGCTCTTCAACTTGGTGTGAATCTTCGTCGAAGAATTTTCCCGAATCGTCGAAGTCTACAGTGAAAATAACCCACCAAATTAAAATAAATTCAAATTGACTTCAAATATTTGAGTTGAGCCCAAAAATGGATAGAGGGGAATTTTTGATGAATCGTGGGAGTTAGGATGAAGAAGAACGGGCTACGGGAAGTTTAAATTCAGAGAAAAAGAAAAAGATTGATTTTATGGAATTATTTTTCTAAAGGAAAATATGGAATTATGACGTCAGCAGGGATTTTCTTTTTGGCCGATTTATTTTTCTATGGAAAAATGGCTTTATTGCGCCAGCATGATCTCAGCCCTGAGGTGGGATGGCTGACAGTGGGCCCTGGTCCACGTGGACCGAGCCCATGGACTCGGGGAGGTGATGAGGTGGCACGGCAACATGTGTGGCGCTGACGGGGCGGGGACGGGTCGAGGTGGCATGCCACTGGGCTGCCACGCCAACACGGGTGATGACGTGGCCAGCCAGCTGGTGGCAGCACTCGGGGATGGCGGGCTCACCGGCGCTCCGGTGGGCAGCGGCCGGCGGCGAGGGGCGGAGGAGTGAGAGGGCGCGGAGGGGAATGCAGCGGTGGGGGCGGAAATTACCAGGGGCGACCGAAGTTGGCTGGCGGCAAGGAGAGGCGGCAGAGGCGCTTGGGCAGCGGCGGAGATGCCGCTCTGGTGGTGAAGGGGCACGGCCGGCGGGTGGCCGAGGAGTGCACGGGCGCGGTGAAGCTCACGGTGGGGACGGCGAGGTGTGGCGTGGCCTGAGGCAACATCCATTGCTCGCCGTTGAGCTCGCCAACGCGCGCACGGGGAAACTCGGTGCGACGATGTTGTGAAGCTCGGGAGGGGAGGGGAGGGGAAGGGGAGCGGAAGTGGAGGGGGAGGTAGTGCGGTGGAAGGGGATGCCTGGAAGGGTATTTATAGGGTCGGAGGTGGGGTAGGGAGAGGGGAATTGGTTGCCGGAGTTGGCGTGGCCATGGCGGCGGTTACGGAAAGGGAGGAGGTGAGGAGGTGGGGGGAGTGGGGAAATAGGCGCGGTGCTTGCGGGGAAAGTTGGGCGCACGAGGGGGGCGGCGCACGCGTGAGAGAGGGGGAAAAGCGGCTGGGTCGTGCGGGGGTGGCGCAACGGCCGGCGGCGGTGGGTGCGGCGCGAGGTGGAAGAAGGGGCGAGGAAGGAGGCGAAGCCGACAGATGGGCCCGGGCTTGCAGAGAGAGAGGGCGGAAAGGGCACGGGCGGCGGAGATGTTGCCGCGCGGCCAGGGGACGGATCGGGCGGCTATTGCAGAGGTGGAGGCAGACGATGGGAGATGGGCCGTGGCGGGGTGGGAGCGGGATTCGGGCCGGCCACTTGTCGGCCCAAGAGGAGGGGGAGGCGGGGTGAAGCGAGCGACGTGGACAACATCTGGCCATCCACGTGGCGGCCGGAGGGGAGGGGGAGAGGTTTTAATATTTTTAATTTTCTGATTTTGATTTTCAGTAAAGCCTAGGAAATTAATTATAGCACAGAAAAATATGAAATAAATCCCAAAAATTCCAAAAAAATTCACATAAGTCCCTGGGAATGTTTTGGACTTAATAAAAATATTTCCAACTAATGTTGGTATCATATTTGTATATTTGAAATACCTTTTTAATTTCAAAAATAGATTTTTAAACTCAGAAAAACTCAGAAAACCAAATAAGAGCCAAATAAATCCAAAAAATTAATTTGACATAAGATTCTTATAGAAAATCAAAATATCATTTTATTTAATAATATTTTTAGGTTTTACTAAAATACTTTTTAAATCCAGCCTTTTCAAAAAAAAGAAATCTAGAGCAAAACCAAATTAAAAAAAATTAGGCAGCAAAAATACTTATTTTAATTTTAATTATTTATTTTTATTTTAATAAAAACCTGGGCTGTTACACCTCTCCAGTGGGACGACCTTGAAAACATTATTAATCCAGTCCAACTGGACCTTCATGAAACTAGTCCCTAGTTGGGAACCGTGCACCAACATCCCTAACAGGCATGGATACATCAATCCATGCCCAGCGTTAATGGGAATGGGGCCAACAACCCTGATTCTGAGAATGCACGACATGGCCTCCTACATAACGTACACGATGAGCTAAGGTATCCACCAGGTCTATCTATGTAGCATTCTAGAGATGTACATTACCTGGATGTTATTGATAGGTAAGTGGGTGTCGCTATGTTTAGAAAGTGGTGTGGATGTGCAGCTACTCCAATGTTGAGGGGGACTGGATATCGTAATAACGGGGTGCCTTGTGATTGGTTGCGGACTTCTCTTAGTTTGTTACTCAATGCATCTATCTCTTCTCGAAGTGAGGCAGTTACGTCCTCAAGTTTTGCATCAACGTCCCATTTCATACATTGCTCGCGCTCGACCTTAGATCTCTTCCTACTCCTATACGACTCGAAGTCATTTGGGAATCCATACCTCCAAGATATGTAAACCCCTAGGCCTCATGTGCAACCTAGGTGCTCATTATTTCTCAGGGCCATGGACAGTATATCCTTATTCCTGGCTGCTTGGAAGGAGCCTTTGGAAGATTTGGTAGTCAATGTTTGCTGCAAGAGGCAATCATGTTGTTTTAGACCCTATGAACTTATGGACCTATTAACATCTAGGTAGTTTAACATATCTTATCAAGCGTTGGGACACTTCCTCATCTGCGGGGTTTCTAAAAGAGGCGACACTCGAAGACGTGGTTGATGACCTCGCTCTTAACTAGTTTCGGGCACGCCCGATCGAATTGCAATCTCATCCTCCGTCCTCCATTGTGAGATTTTACCCACATAACCAACGGTGCCGAGTCTATGGGGTGATTGTTTCATGCCTGGAGAGCAGTGTGCTGCACTTTCCTGTTGAAATTCAGTCATCGTCTTCACTCGCACAAAGGCCTCTCATGTTTCGGGTGACACGAAAGGATACCTTGTGAAGGGCATGCGATCCTTGGTTATATACTGCATAACAAGCATGCTCTTGAAGGTATTCTATGCTTTTCCCATCGTGAGGAGCACATGCCATTGCATGAGTTCCTGCACCTCTGCTGGGATCTCGAACGAGTTTGAAATTTCTGTCCACAATACTTTTCTCTCGTCTTCTGTCAAGCCTTTCCAATTTGCTATGGCATGTGGACTCGTCGCCTTTCGATTATCCTGTAGGTAGTCCAAAATGCTGTAGCTGCTTTCTTTGGTTGCAGAGGGACCCCATCCGGAGAGTCCCCCGTGATGGTCATTTGGCCCCATGGCCTTTTAGATACTCTTCTGCCATGCTTAGTTACCCCAGTTTTCAGAGCGTCAGACCCATTTGGTGACATTGACATTGACAACGACAATGACATCTGTCTTACAAGAGAAAACTAATTACGGTGAGTTGTGAGTGTAAATATTGGCACATGGTTGATCTTAAAAGAAATAAGAAAATCCGGCGATGTATATTATTGCTATATGGTCTCTTTGCAATATTAACATCCCAAATCACACAGCCCAGTGTCTCAGGTTCTACAAAGTAAGTTATGGCTGGAGTCTCCTCCTCCTCATCATTCTGTGTATTAGGCTTGGTTGTTGTTTTAGGTGTAAGAGAACCTTTGGGCTGCCATGCCTTTCATTTACAAATGAAGGGCGCGATAGTCCAATAGTTCTTTTATACCTAAGACAACAATCAAGCTTAACACACAGTATGATGAGGAGGAAGAAACAACAGCTATAACTTACTCTATAGAACCTGACACACTGAAATGTGTGACACATCTTAGCAGGAGGTCCTTGCTTCACCTCCATGCCCTCGCCGTCATCAAAGTCATTCTTACGCTTGTATCGGGATGATTTGCATACTAGACAAACATGTAATTTTGCATACTTCTTAAGGAAGAGGATACAATCATTTAGACATGCATATATTCTTTCTACTTCCATTACCAATGGATAAAGAACCTTTTTTGGCTTGGTAGGTGGTTCTCGGCAACACATTTCCCTCTGAAAGGATGTTCACTAGGAGACCTAACAACGCCGTGAAACTCTTGTCGGACCAACCATTGCTTGCCTTCAATTTCAGCAGTTCAAGAACAAATGACAACCTTGTGTATTGCGGTTGTAGCTAGGGAACAGAGGTTTCTCTAGGTCCTCCAGTAAGCCCTCGAATTTACCAAACTCTCACACACTATAGTTTCCTTCTGCATCACTTAGCATCTGATCTAGATTGTCATCATACGACCTATCCTCATCGAAAGCATAGTCCACAACTGGCATATCATTGTCTCCCTCGACAATGTGTAACTATCTTCCTATATAATCTTCTCTTCATTTTGACTGGTCCAACATGTATACCCTTTTTGAAACCCCTTTGAATCAAGTGAGCTTTGATCTGTGCTGAGTTGGTAAACATCTTTATATTATCGCAATCAATGCATAGATAGTATATATATATATATATATTTCATCCCCTTTTTCAACATATCCTGCTCAGCCACTCTTCTAAAAGTAGACACACCATTAATATACTCTTCACTCACACGGTTCTCAACATACAACCATCTTCGGTCCATCTACACTACGTATGTAACAAATTAGTGTCAAATTGGATTATTAATGCTACTATAGTTAATTAACCAGCCTAGCTACTTACACACATAATTGTCATTCACCTAATAATAAATTGTCCATATCTAAATTAAATAGCCAACCACGTATTCATGAAGCAATATGCATGCATGTATGTGTGTGTGTATCAAGTAAGAATATATTGAAGTAAACTAAGAGTATTGACCCATTCTTAAATTGGAGCAAACTACTATCTCTCTCTAAACCTAGCTATCATCTCTCTCTATTACAAGGCATATAAGTTATTAAAAGCAAATACTAACCTCTAATCACCAAGAACAAATCAATCTACAAGCGGTTATTTTCAACAAACTCTCAAAAGCCGGCCGCCTCCTTTAATGCAACACAATGAAGACAGATCTATTGAGACCATGCTAGCTATTTAATAACGTGGCATATCCTAGACTGTTCCAACTACAAACTGTCTGTGATATGAAACGATCGCAGACGGTTTGTATTAACAACCGTCTATGAAATATGAACCATCAGTGATGTCTGCCATTATCATAGATGGTTTATATCAATAACCATCTGTGAATTATCATAGATAGTTATTAATACAAACCATTTATGGTGTTTTGCATTATCACAGACGGTTCCTATTAATAACCGTGCATGAAAATATCACAGATGGTTATTTGTATGAACTATCTATCATAGTTTTGTATCATAGACGATACATGGTCATGCTTGTAAAACTGTCTATGATAATTATTGTACAGACGGTTCTCTATGAATCGTCTGTGATGTAGCCGTCCAGTATAGCCTCTTTTATAGTAATGCTATGGTATTGTGTGACATGTATAATATGGTAGGATGTTTATGTTGCATGGGTAAAATTGTATAATCTCTGCAAAGTATAAATCTATTTGAGTAGCTATGTTCCTAGTTATAGACATCACTTATATCCCACAATAAGTAGCTTTATGTTTTATAAAATAGTTCAGAGAACGTATGGATGGGGAATCCTAGCATAACTTGGTCGACGAAGGGAATTTATCACTATTTTGTTTTTAGGACAGTGAGGCACTTGTTTAAATATGTTATTTATATTTTAGTATTATTTGCTTATCAAATTCAAATGCTCTTACAACTTTCGATTACAACCTATTACTCTCTATTGCAAATAAAAGCCAGTTTTGTGCAAATTAAACTAGAACAGACATCCACCTTTGTCCTAACCTGCAGAATATAATACTTTGCTATAAAGTCTTGTGAAGTATAATTTTTTAACTCATAATTTCTTGTTGAACACTATTAGAGCAATAAGAAGGTGATCCCTTGGACGGTTAATTTTACATCGCAGGTTTGGCGATGAGGACACCGATTACTAAGGTTTAATCCTAGTCGATTGCCTATGCTTGGGTTGAGGCATACTAGCTGGCCTTTTTTTTGCCTCTTTATGCTTTTTTCGTTGTAATCTTTATGTCATGTGAACTATTTGGCTGGTTAACCCTTTTGTCATAATACTAATTTTGTATAACTTAATTTTGATTGTATACTTATATTGTGCTACTCTATTTTTTAACTGTGTATAGATGTGATGTGAATACTATTGTATACATGTGCTAGTCACTAATCATGTGACTGTATAGATGTGATGTGAATATTATTGTATACATGTGCTAGTCACTAATCATGGTACCAGCATAGTAAACACACATGGATTTGAAATGCAAATTTTGAGTGCCGACACATACGTATCCTTGGAATGATCAGAGGAAGGCATGATATAAAGGGTATGTTCTTTTAGATTGTGGCTTATGCTTATTAGTCTAATGAATAGTGATTGCTGAGAAAAATACAAAACCAAAAATATCTAAAAAGACAAAAAAACATGCCAAAGACTCACATTTACTCTTGAAGGCCAAGGAGGAGAGAGATGCATGTGTAAAGCCCAACTAGGCAGCCATAGTTGGCCTCACTACTACAAAACAAGCTATACTGGATGCCTCATCACTGACAGTTTATGGGGAACTGTCTATGCTATAATTATCACAGATGGTATGGATCCTAAATCCCACTTCTTTACCTCATGTGTGATAGATCCGTCCATATCTATTAATGTGTGTTAGAACCAAAGTTCAATGTGTTCATGAGTTCTCTCCTCCCGATCGCCTCTTCTTCTGAAGGTATGGATCCCAAATCTCACATTTTTACCTCATGTGTGTTGCATCCATCCATAGCTGTTAATGTCTTTTTGATGTGGAACCCAAAAAGGAATGGGGAAATGGATGTGGGAAGGAAGGTGGGCCTACTTGTGTTGGGCTAAAAATGGTAAGGTTGTTGGGGCTAGTCTCGGTGTGGTTCTCACATGGATAAAGACATGGATGATGGTCCCTTGTCGTTGCCAAAGATGTCAACTTGTGGTCCTCACGGTCAACCTTCTGGGTCCCCAATGGTCCACGCTCTTCTTGGACTTCCACTACGTTTTTATCTTCCCTCCTCTGACTCTTCTCTCCTTACTTCTATGGGTGGGCTGCTGGTTTTGGGATGAGACTCTCCAGCCTTCGGCCGAGAGATGAAATACTGGGTTTCTTTGGATGGCTTTGGGGGCTTTGTGCTTGTGGCTTCCTTCGGTTGTCTTTGAGGGCTCTCTCGGCTGTGAGTGAAATGCAGTGGGCAAAGACTGGTAATTATCTTGTTAGTCAAGTAAAAAAGGGCATAAACACTATAAGTCAGAGTAGTAGTTGTACAAGAGAAACATTACAACACTGTACACCTGGGTTTCAAAGGGTATGAAGCAAATTTGCATCACACCCTTTGAAGCCCAATTGTACAGTGCCTTAGCGTTCATCTTGTAGTTGTTGAGAAATATCAACTTGAGCAGTCTGACTACTTTCTAGAAGAATTTATGCACAATTGCTACAGGATCTATTTAGAATAGCATGTTAGTATTCCAAAGAGACCTTATAGCAATAATATATGCCAAAAGAGACCTTCAAAGGTTATGAAGCAAATCACACACTCCAATATGTCAGGTTCTATAGAGTAAGTCATGGCTATTGTCTCTTCCGCCTCATCATGCTGCGTGCTGGGCTTAGTTGCTGTGTTAGGCATAAAATAACCTTTAAAGTACGCAACATGATGAGGAGGAAGAAACAATGGCCATGACCAACTTCATAGAAAATGAGACACTAGTGTGTGTCATTAGCTTCATATTGGAGTGTTGCAAAGAGACTTTATAGCAATAATATATGCCGTCAAATGTTCTTATTTCTTAATAACTATCCTATATAATTCACTTTATTATTGCTATAAGATCTATTTGTAATGGCAAATCACACACTCCATGTGCCAATGTTTGCGCTTACAGCTCACTGTAATTAGTTTTTTCTTGTAAGAGAGATGATGTCCGTACAGACATCGTCGTTGTCATTATCCATGTCGTGGAATGGGTTTGATACTTCGAAGACTAGGGTAACTAAGCGTGGTAGAGGAGTACTGAAAAGGCCAGAGGGTTGAATGACCATCACGGAGATTTCAGTACCAGAGGGTTGAATGACCATCACGGAGGTCTCTCCGGATGGGGTCCCTCTACAATTGAAGAAAGCAATGTTAGCATTCCGGATGACCTACAGGATCTTGAAAGGCAACGGGTCCCTATCACCATAGCAAACTGGAAAGCTTTGACAGCTGGAGTAAAAAAGCAACTGTAGGTGGCAATTTCAAACTCGTTCAAGATCCCAGCAGAAGTCCAAGAACTCATGCAACGGCAAGCGCTCCTCGTGATTAGAAAAGTGTGGAAGACCTTCAAGAGCATACTTGTCATGCAGTACATGACCAAGGATTGCACGCCCTTCACAAGGTATCCTTTCATGTCGCCGAAAATATGGGAGGCCTTTGTGTGGATAAAGATGATGACCAAATTTTAACAGCAAAGTGCGGTGCACAAGGCTCTCCATGCATAAAAAACTCATCCCCGTAGACTCGACAATGCTAGGTACACGAGCAAAATCCCGCAATGAAAGATGTAGGACAAGGTCACAATATGATCAGAGGCCTCCCTGCCATTTGTCGAGATCACAAACAAGCGCGCCCAAAACTAGTTAAGAGCGAGGTCATCAACCATATCTTCAGGCGTCGCTCTTTTAAAAAACCCCGCAGACGAGGAAGTGCCCAACACCTGTTAAGATATATTAAATTACCTAGTTGTTAATAGGTCTATAACTTCATAGGGGTCTAAAATAACATGATTGCCTCTAGCAGCAAATATTGACTATCGAATCTTCTCAAGACTCATTCGACGTAGTCAAGGAGAGGCATACTCTGTCCACAGCCTTGGGAAACAAGGAGCACCTAGGTCGCACGTGAGGCCTAGGGGTTTACATACCTTGGATGCACGGATTCCTAAACAACTCCGAGGCGTATAGGAGTAGGAAGAGATTAAAAGCCGAGTTCGAGGAACATATGAAATAGGAGCTTCATGCACAACTTGAGGACGAGCTATCTACCTCATTGTGAGAGAAGATAACTGCCTCACTTCGTGGAGAGATAGATTCATTAAGGGAAGAACTAAGAAAGTCTGCAACCACTCATAAGCTACCCCCATTATTGCAGAAGCCAGTCCCCTCAACATCAAAGTTGCTGCGCATCCATGCCACTTTTTGAACATAGCGATGCCCACTTACCTATCGATGACATCCTAGTAATGTAACTCTCTAGAATGCTACATAGATAGACCTGGTGGGTGTCTTAGCTTATCGTGTATCATTATGTAGGAGCCCACATCGTGCATCTCAGAGTTAGGCTTGTTAGCTCCAATCCCATTGACGCTGGGTGGGGCATGGCGTTTCCATGCCTGCCAGGGTTGCTGGTGCATGGTGCCCAGCTAGGGACCGGTTTTATGAAGGTTCAGGCAGATATGATTAATGATGTTTTCAAGACCATCTCACTAGAGATGCCCCTAAATGAAGAAATCATGACACCAGGGGATGTTGTCCACACATTCGCCCAGTGGTCCAGCAGCTACAGGGTAACATATGTGTATTCTACGTTTGCTGCCATATGCAGGAAATCATAGGCGCTAAGAAGAAGAGTCTAGAGATTTGTCCATCTAGCAATAATTATTTTATGATTTTATATATATATATATATATATATATATATATATATATATATGTATGTATGTATGTATGTATACATATATGTATGTATGTATGTATATATGTATGTATGCAGGTATGTATGTATATATATGATTACAACTTTACTCCTAGCGACAGGGCATCAAAATCGACAAAAGAGCACTCAATCTTGACGAACTCGCCGTTGTTCGAGGATTGCTGTGTGGCTTCTTGATGGCGGAGGTCATTCAACCAAATGGAGAGTTCAACCCCGACATAAACATCAATTTGATGTTCACACATTTGGTTCAATCTATTTGTGATAATCTGTCTATTTGTGATATTCAATTGTATTCCATCAAATAATACATTCATCTAGTTGTGATATATCTGTCTATTTGTGAATGATATTTGTGTATTGTGTGATATTTATGTGATATTTGTATATTTGCCTATTTTCAGAGGGTGTGGCTATCATTTCCTGAGGCTAACCGAAAAGTAAAAAGAAAAAAATTTATGTATAAAATGAACTATCACGCAGCGATTCGTGGCATAAATTGTCTGTAAATGTCGACTATGACAAATGGCTGCGATCAAAACCCGTCTCGTGATATGTAATACATCACACATAGTTATATGTATGAACCATCTCGTGATATGTATACTATCACGATATGTGATATGTATACTAGCACGCATATTGTGACCAAAACCAGTCTATGATATATAATACAACGCAGACGATTTTATGTATGAACCATCGTGATGGTTTATATACCGTCAGAAGGTTGATTATCACAAACACTGCGACCAAAACCGCTGTGATATGTAATAGATCACGCATTTATCTCGCACATAGAACCGTATGTGATTTATTACATACCATAGACAGGTTTTGGTCACAGCCGTATGTGATAATTGACCTTTACAGACGGTATATAAATTATCTGTGATAATCATCTTTTATTATAAATATATAAAATCGGACGGTTCAGAAAATATACGTGATGATAATTTATAATCATCTGTGGTGATCTTTTTTTTGAAACTGGGGATTTCATTACTCTTCTGCTGAAAGATCAGCAGCAACAATTACACCAACATTACTAGGAACTATTGCAGTAATTTGTTCCTCCCCTTCATCACATTCAAGACCCAATTTAGCTAAAGCATGAGCAGCTCTATTACAATCTCTACCCTTGAACATACACTCAAAATGTATAAAGCTAGAGGACACCAAATCTGTCAGCTCGTCCACCAGTCCACCTTCAGGCATTGCCGAGAAATCATCTGACTTAAGAGCTTTTTGAACCAGAAGAGCATCAGTCTCCAGAATCAAACTTCCAATACCCAGCGATAAAGCCGCCTGGACTCCCTTCTTACAAGATATTAATTCAGCTTGGTAGGCGCTCAGCAAGTGATCAATCTTCCCTCTACCAGTCATTACAACTTCTCCATCATTGTCGCGGATTAGAAACCCCCAACTGCCTGACAAGGATTCCACATTAAAGGATGCGTCACAGTTCAGTTTGAGAACCCCCTCTGGTGGTTTGCTCCATCGGTCCTTTTGCTGCTGCTTCTTTTGTCGATCGCCGCTCTGCATCTTGATCACTTCAGCTGCATATATTCTGACTCTGCAAGCTAAGACTTCAGCACTTCTTCTCCTCCCCTCTGCTCTGATCGAGTTTCTCTCAGCCCACAGAAGCCACAACAGGATCACCATCGTTATCCTGTGTTCCTCCTTTGCTTGCATGATGAAGGCCACCACCTCCCAGGCTGACGGTAGGTTAGCCAAAGCCATTCGCTCCCTCTCCAACAGGAGAGATCGCCAAACCTGCTTCACTAGTTTGCATTTGAAGAACAGATGGCCTCCGTCCTCTTCTTCCCTTTCACACACTGGACACTTAGTATCAATCTGCATCCCACGTCGAACCAGATTACATTTCAATGGATGGCTGTTATGACTGAGGCGCCATAGAAAATGTTTGATTTTATTTGGGCACTTCACCTTCCAAATTTTGTCCCAAACCGACTCAGAGGTCAATTCACTTCCTCCCTGTGCACCCCTTCGATTCTTACTCCTGAGGATGTCATCCCTACACACCTTGTAAGCACTCCTAACACTGAATCTTCCTCTTTTGTCATAGTGCCACGCTAACCAGTTCTCACTCCCTTCTCGCACCGGCAGCGCCAAAATTATATTAGCATCTCCTTCCCAGAAGGTATCTTTAATCAGTTCTTCATCCCAAGATCCCGTGATTGGATTGATCAGCTCATCAACACTTGTAAGCAGACTACCACCCCTAGGAGTAATTGGTTTCCTGGAAAAGGACCTTGGTAACCATGGGTCAGACCAGATTTTCAAATTTCTTCCATCCCCCACTCGCCAGATCATGCCTTTCTTCATCACCTCAATGCCCCGCAACACACTCCGCCAAGTATATGACATGCCCGGTTTTGGTTTAGCCTCCAATACTGATGAGTTCGCAAAGTATTTTGCTTTCATGACTTGGGCACATAGGGAATCTGGGTTTTGCCATAGCCGCCAGCCTTGTTTTGCCAACATTGCTAGATTAAAAGCATGAATGTCTCTGAACCCCAAGCCCCCTTCTCCTTTCGGTTTCATCAACATTTCTCTACTCAGCCAATGAATCTTGTGCTTGCCTTCCTGCTGATTCCACCAAGCATCGCACACCATAGAACTTATGTGATCACGGTATGATTTTGTAAGATCAAGCGACCCATCGCGAATGTTGGAATTGCTTGTGCTACTGCTTTTATTAGAATTTCCTTCCCTGCCCAGGATAAGAACTTCTCCTTCCAACCTTGCATTTTGGCCCAGATCCGATCTTTCAGATAGGCAAAGGCTCCATTTTTTTGATCTTCCCACATGCACCGGTAGACCCAGGTACTTTTCATTCATCGTTTCTCTAGTAACCTGCAGACGGTCGCAGACTTCGCTTTTTTGGTGCCCCGCCGTGTTTCTGCTGAAAAGAACCGCTGACTTGGCTTTATTAATTATCTACCCTGAGCAACTCTCATACAGATCGAGAATATCCTGAAGCTGCTGAGCATCCCCTTCGGTCGCTCGAATCATGATCAGCGAGTCGTCGACGAACAACAGGTGTGATATACTCGGAGCAGCCTGGCAGACTTTTACCCCCGCAATCGTTCCCTCCCTCTCCGCCTTCTGTAGCAAAGCTGAAAAACCTTCCGCACAGAGTAGGAACAAGTAGGGAGACAAGGGGTCTCCCTGCCTTAGCCCCCTTTCAGGTTTAAACCTTTCTGTCAAGTCCCCATTTACTTTGATTCTATAGGAGACAGTTGTGGTGCATTTCATGATCAGATCGATCCACTGTTCCGCAAAACCCAATCTTCTCATCATATCTTCCAAGAATTTCCACTCAACTCTGTCATAGGCTTTGCTCATATCTAATTTCAGCGCCGCGTAACCCAAATCTCCTTCCCTTCTGTTCATCAGGAAGTGAGTAATTTCATAAGCAATTAGAATGTTGTCCGAAATCAATCTTCCCGGGACGAAAGCACTTTGGTTTGGGGTGATTATCTCGGCAAGATATCGCATGAGTCTTCTAGACAAGACTTTGGAGATTACCTTATACACCACATTGCATAAGCTTATAGGTCGAAGTTCGCCATTACTCTCCGGTTTCTCGGTCTTGGATTAAGGCTATTACCGTATCATTCCATCCTCGTAGTTCATCTCCATTGAGTACATTCAGCACCTCGCTTGTTAACTTCCTCCCACAATGTCCCAGAATTTCTTGAAGAAAACCGCCGGCATACCATCTGGACCAGGAGCTTTCAGGTCACCAATAGAATCCAAGGCACACTTTACTTCCTCCGCCGAGAACTCTGCAGATAAGCGGTTGTTCATTTGAGTGGTGACGCGGGACTGGACAGCGTCAAGAACTTGCTGTGTGCGTCCCTCGTCAACACTTGCACCGGCCCTGAAAAGCTGCACAAAATGATTAGTGATAAGAGCCTTTTTCTCCACTTCATCCACTACCCATCCCCCATCCTCTTTTTTCAGGTTCCCTATTCTATTTCTCCTTCTCCGCTCCGAGCAAGTGTGATGGAAGTAACTGGTGTTTCGATCCCCGAACTGCATCCAATTAACATGCGCCCGTTGTTTCCAGTAGACGTCAATTTGCTCCTCTAACCTGTCTACCTTAAAGCTCCACACGGCCTCCTTTCCAACCGAACCATCACTAATAGGTTCTCTTCTCCACTTCTCCAGCTCCTTCTTGGCGTTCTTCAGACGTTTCGCCAAATCCCCTAGCGAAGAGATACTCCACGCTTTCAAACTCCTGGCCACCCCTTGTAGATTCTGACTTAGCCGAGCCGAAGGATATTCCTCCGCCTCCCAAGCTTCCTCTACCACTCTCCTACAATCCTCCTCTTGCAACCAATTCGCTTCAAACTTGAAAGCCCTCGGGTCCCGAGTCACCCTCCTAGCTGGGAGACCATGCGTGTTTATGATCACGGGTCTGTGATCAAAATGATATGGGTCACCATTTTTGACGTACGTCGTTGGGAATTTCCCCATCCACTCAGAGTTTGCCACTGCTCTATCCAGACGCTCTCTGATGTGATTACACCCCTTGGTCTGCTTATTCCGCCAAGTTAAGACGTCCCCGGCAAATCCTAGGTCATGAAGCTCGCAAATCTCAAGAGCATCCTTGAACCTATCCAGACAAACCTGGGCCCTCGGTTGTCCGCCTTCCTTCTCATGCTGGTATAGAATCTCATTGAAATCCCCCGCACACAACCATGGCCTGGAAGAAGAGTGCTGTGACTGTAGCTCGGACATCATCTCCCACGTTTTGTATTTCAGCTCGGAACGGGCTTCTCCATACACTCCTGTAAATCGCCAACTCCCACCACCAGTCTCCAAGACCTCCATATCAATATGATTTTTGGATTTACTCCTCAAAACCATATTGATTCCTCTCCTCCACAACACTGCAATTCCCCCCCTTTTCCTTCACAGTCCACCACCTCCATGAAAGCCAGATCCAGCTTCCTCCTAATCGTCGTCATCCTCTTCTCATCAAGTTTTGTTTCTGACAAGAAAAGGATATCAGCCTCCTCAGACTTCTGACAACTCAGAAGTCCGCGAACTGCCGGTGCATTTCCCAAGCCCCGGCAGTTCCAAGCTAGAGCCTTCATTGGTCTATGCAGGACCGGTCCGCCGGCCCCGCCTTCACATTGTCTGAATGAGCAACCTCGAAGAATCCTTGTTCTGACTTCCCCATCTTCAGACATCGTGGTTCGTCAATCTCCATTTCATCCATCTCCCCCCGGCCCCTCTTCCTTCCATCTTGCGCAAGCTTTTCAATATCATCCAGCCCACCCTTGAGTGCCCGATGTGCACGTTTAAAAGACCGGCGCCTACCTACACTCTTGTGCCCCAGAACTTTGTCCATGGAGCCTTCTCCCAGATTGATGTGTATGTCACTGTTTTTGAGCTGCCCCGGCTTCTCTGATAAGCACCCCAGTACCGCCTCCTTCTCACTCTCCCCCTGCTCCAGACCCCCTCCTCCACTACCTGATCCCTTCCCATCCTCCTGAGAAATACCATCTGGGATCAACAACTTCTTTACCTGACCAGATAAAGCTGGCAAAGCTGGCTCTTTCATCGGACTGGTCACTTCTTGATCCTCCTCCAAATTATCTTTCTGTATTTGGGTTTCATCTCCGGACTTCCTCCAGCTAGGAGCATCACTTCCCCGCCAACTCCCACTCCCCCGGTTCCCCAAAGTATCTCCACTTCCCTTTCCACCCACGTTCGTTCTCCTGAAATTAGAGGATTCCCCCAACTTCCTTTTCTCTGGAATGAATCGAATCACTTTACTGAACTACTGGATCTCACCTTTTTTCAGCTGAATTTCACAATTACGATCAGTGTGTCCAATCAGACCACAAGTATAGCAAAAATCCGGCAGGTATTCATAACTCAACGGACACCATAACGTTTTCTCCTCTTCTCCATCTCCCAAATCCAGAGTCACTCCCCTCATCAGAGGTTTTCGAATGTCCAACTTGATCTTGATCCTCATGAACTGCCCAATAGCCATGTCATCATCATCAGAATCCACCCTCAAGACTTCCCCTATCAACTCCCCAATCTCCTCGCCGACTGCCTTTGTCATGAGCCCGAGGGGCATCTTCATTACTCTCACCCAGATCGGGATGGAAGTGAACTCGATCTCATCTAATGTCTTGGCCCCGTCGAGCTCAGCTAGGACGACCAGATCTTTACCGAACATCCAAGGCCCGTCTTCCATTGCTCTTCTCTTCCCCGACCCCTGGAGAAAGGTAAACAGGAAACGATTTTCACCCAGATCTTTGCACTCGATCCCCTTAATTGGACACCAGATTCTGCCCAGCGCTGTCTCTAGAGCTTCTGCTCTCACAAGTTTGTCCGTCAAAACTTTCCCCACCGCCTGGGGATCCCTTCGGGCACTAGGACCCCCCAGAGAACCCCCGAGTTTGATTCCCTTCTTCTCCGACTCCGAAAGTTTCAACTTCTCCATCAACCCGACCATCCTGTTCGCCCGAATGTCCATGGAACTCGAATCGCGAGGAAAACAGGAACCCTAGCTTGAGACGGCGACGGAAGCTGCCAAAATAGAGAGGACCCGGACCCCAGAACAGAGACTTACGAGGCCGCCGAGAGATCCTGCAGCAGGATCACAACAGGGGCAGGGACACGGGGCGAAACCCTAGTCGCCGCCACCACCAAACTCGAGTCGCCCGGATATGATTAATGATGTTTTCAAGACCATCTCACTAGAGATGCCCCTAAATGAAGAAATCATGACACCAGGGGATGTTGTCCACACATTCGCCCAGTGGTCCAGCAGCTACAGGGTAACATATGTGTATTCTACGTTTGCTGCCATATGCAGGAAATCATAGGCGCTAAGAAGAAGAGTCTAGAGATTTGTCCATCTAGCAATAATTATTTTATGATTATATATATATATATATATATATATATATATATATATATATATGTATACATATATGTATGTATGTATGTATATATGTATGTATGCAGGTATGTATGTATATATATGATTACAACTTTACTCCTAGCGACAGGGCATCAAAATCGACAAAAGAGCACTCAATCTTGACGAACTCGCCGTTGTTCGAGGATTGCTGTGTGGCTTCTTGATGGCGGAGGTCATTCAACCAAATGGAGAGTTCAACCCCGACATAAACATCAATTTGATGTTCACACATTTGGTTCAATCTATTTGTGATAATCTGTCTATTTGTGATATTCAATTGTATTCCATCAAATAATACATTCAGTCTAGTTGTGATATATCTGTCTATTTGTGAATGATATTTGTGTATTGTGTGATATTTATGTGATATTTGTATATTTGCCTATTTTCAGAGGGTGTGGCTATCATTTCCTGAGGCTAACCGAAAAGTAAAAAGAAAAAAATTTATGTATAAAATGAACTATCACAGACAGTTCTGTGGCATAAATTGTCTGTAAATGTCGACTATGACAAATGGCTGCGATCAAAACCCGTCTGTGATATGTAATACATCACACATAGTTATATGTATGAACCATCTGTGATATGTATACTATCACAGATATGTGATATGTATACTAGCACAGACAGTTGTGACCAAAACCCGTCTATGATATATAATACAACGCAGACGATTTTATGTATGAACCATCTGTGATGGTTTATATACCGTCTGTAAAGGTCGATTATCACAAACACCTGCGACCAAAACCCGCCTGTGATATGTAATAGATCACAGACGATTCGTACATAGAACCGTCGTGATTTATTACATACCATAGACAGGTTTTGGTCACAGCCGTATGTGATAATTGACTTTTACAGACGGTATATAAATTATCTGTGATAATCATCTTTTATTATAAATATATAAAATCAGACGGTTCAGAAAATATACGTGATGATAATTTATAATCATCTGTGGTGATCTTTGTGTAGTAGTGCTGCTCTTGGACGTTGACAAGTCAGGCCATCGACTTCCTCCTGTGCATGTACGCGTACTCAGTAGCGCGCTCAGCTCAGGCCGATCGAGCCAGACAGACGCATATGCTCCCGTCCATCCATGTGTATGCGTGACTGATCACCTGCGTTTGAAGTCAAAACTGGAAGCCACCGGCAGCGAGTGGGCCCCACCCGTCCGTCGCAGCCGCAGACGTGGTTGCCGTGAATTGTACGTACTGCCATTGATCACGCTAATTTTACGGTACGAATTTTACACCGGTTTTACGGTATATATACAGTACGTGGTATTAACATGCGAATCATTGTCAACCGGCCCTTTATTTTTTATCAAGAACTTTGTTTAGATTGCACACTACAACCATGCACATTTTTCGCATGCACTAGGTTAATTTGCTAGCCAGTACCACCGGCCTCGAAGCGAAGCTTGGGTCACCTGATGGCGATCGCCTTTCCGGCCGGCCGGGGGGACACGCACGCTGCACTCTCCTCTCCCCTTTCTGCTCGCTCACGTTCTTTCCTCCGCGCGCGGCGCTGTCCCGCCTCGCCGTACGTACGTTCCCCGCGCGCGACGCGCGACTTGCCTGACCGTCGCACACCACCGCGCTCGTTTCTCACCGACCCGATCGCGCGGCCGCCCGCGGGGCTGGTGAACTTGGCTCGCGCCCGGCAACTTCTCTAGCTAGGCATATCTGCAGTATTAGCAACCCTGAACGTAAAGCATCTGGAGTTAGAAAAAAAAAAAAAGAAGTATGCGTGTCTCAGGTTCGTACAAAAATACCACCTATCTAGGCTAGCAGTTGGTTAGTGTGTGGGAGTTTCTCCGTAGCTGGTTCATGCTCCGTAACAGGGTGGACACGGTGATGCTTGGACATACATAGCTGACATATTACACAAAATTCTCGAATTTATAGAACATTTTATATGCAAAAATTCATGAATAACTATCTCCAAAAGCGCCCCTCCTTTATACTTGTCATGAGTGGGAATTAGACATTGTGGAAATTTGTCAAAATTAAAATGCCTTCTCTGTACTCTGGGAGCATATATATTCTCACTTCCAATATACAACTTAAATGAATATATTATATTTATTAATCATTTTTGACATACTTAAATATTAATTCTATAATACTTCGATACGATTTGGTTAAAAAAAATTTTTATCGGAGTTCTTTATTTTTGCTATGTACCCTTTTCCATTCCATATATAAAAAGAAGATATATACAAATTATGCTATAAAAAGTGGATTTTGATGAAAATTTTCACAGAACTCACTATGAAGTATCTTATAATCATTATTAAAGTATGCTTAAAATGATAAAGATGTATACCAATATTATTTAAGTGGAACACATGTATATACATATACGTACGTATGTACATATATGTATGCATGTACGTACGTATTATATCTAGTCCTTCCCATCCATAGTGACCTCGAGTTACACTAGATCCATCGTTGTCCCTAGTTGTCACCAATGGGCAATGGCCACCTCCTAGCTGCCGTCCTGTTGCCACAAGTAGCCTCGATTGGATTTGGTGGCGGTAACAAGATTGGAGATGCGGAGGAGGGCACCGAACAAGGAAGAGTTGATGAAGATGTGGTGCGTGCATGGGAGTAGGTGGAGAAATGGTGGCCGGATCTTGAGGGGAAGAAGGCGGCCATGGATGAAGAAGAAGGCAGAGGCATTATGGTTCAAAAATTTGCATAATGGCATATCTCATAAAATGGATACTCTGTAGTGATATATATCCAAAAAATAAACTCTGTGGTGGCATATCTTGAAACATGTAACTTTGTAGTGACATGTATCAACATAACCCAAAAAAATTAAACCCGTGTAGACTGTCATTTAGGATCCGTTCCGTACTCTGTGTCGGTGTCCTACTAGCTAGGTTTATGATTCCTTGGATGTATAGGCTTGATAACTAACTACTATATATACATAACCACGCCGTGATTATCTTTGATGTAAGTCGAAGTTACCTCGTTACAACAAAAACTGTTCGCAACAATAGGTTGATCGTTCCTCTGTAATTTCCTCTAATTTATCCATCTAGATTCTAGACAGATGGTTCCGGTGAAGTTTTCAATTGCCACAGTTAAAAAAAAAGAGAGAAATGTTTAATTGCCCTGCCGTGTTCGAAACAGTGGCAATGAGCAAATTTCTTGTCGTACGCGCGGAAATGAAGTCCATCTCTTATCATTGAGGTATTGAATCTTGAAATTACTAGAAATGATGATATCGAGTGAGACATGGACGAACTGCGCAAACGCCTACAGAGCTTCATTCCAGAATTGGTGACGCGTGCATGCACCCTCCGAAGGGTACGAACTTTGTGCATCTCACAAAGGCCGCACCGCCATTGGTTCGATCGACAAGAGCTAAAAACAGACTAGCCATGGTCTGCTCTGATACGTACACTCATGTCAGCCGTCGGATTCCGCCTAAACGGTTCTGATCAGAGCATGAGCGGGCTAGAGTCCACGATATTCCTCGAGCTTTTCTTTCTCTCACTGTATCTAGGGCGGAGCCAGGTTAGAATAACGTCTCGGACTGAATAGTGTATCAGAGATGGCATTCGCTATATATAAGATATCTTTTAAATTTTACAATAGACTATTGTTCTTAGGTTCGGGGTTGAAACCTAGGCAGCCCTGAGTTTAGATTCGCTACTGGCTGTATCGGAATGGTCCAAACCTTGATCCAACGTTCCGAAGTCTTGCTAACAATCATCCAAATTTGAGACCGTTGGATTAGAGATCCAACACCCTCTTTTTTTGGAGGGGGGAGATTTTTTTTGGAGGGGGTGGGGGAGAATTCATGGCCATTGGATCTCTAATCTAATGGTCATAAATTTGGATGATAGTTAGGAAGAAAATATCCGGATGATGTTTATCAAATATGGCGCCTATGTCCTCGACGCCATTTCTACCGTAATTCTCAACCCAAAATCTTTTGCACGTACATTTCACCCCAACGTTACTTGTACACGAATCTTAATCAGTAGGACTTAGGAGTCTAATTGGACCGTCCGTCCGTGCCTCGACGCGATGGATCCTCAGATGCATGGGCGGACACGCACCAGCCGAGGAGTACTGGGAGGAATGATGCATGAGCCCCCCGCGCGCGCGAGCCACACCGCGGAGCGCGTCGGAGCGGCGCCCAGCCCCGGCCGGATTAATAGCGGGAGGACGGCGCGCGCCGCGGGTTTCGCTCCGCGCGCGCGGCGATTTATTGCCCGGTCGATCATGCAACCGCCCAGCAACCGCTGCACTGCACACGTCTGTCGCGACCGGCTGGCCGGCCGGCCGCGGCCGGGAGGACCACGTACGCGCGCCGATCCACCGGCCGCCCGCGCGGGGCCCCCACCGGCTGCCTGTACATGCCCCTGGTCCGCCCTACACATCCGCTAAATGGTACTGGCAGTACTGTCACTTCAAGATCTTTTAGCCCCTTAAGTTCCCCTAGCTGCTGCTGGTGCATGAGTGCGTGGTAAAACCGAATGGTGCGTCGAGTTGCAGCGTGCTAGCTAGTTGATAGCTGGCTAGCTAGAACGGGTAAGATTACTTGCAAGCTAGACAGCTAGGGAGCTAGAGTAGCTCGCTTGGACCACAGTAACTGACATGGAAAGGCAACGCTAGCTAAACCGGCCGGGCCATGCTTCACTTGACAAACAATCATGCATGCACGATCGATGATGCGAGGAGGAGGACTAGCTAGCTCTTGGCCCGGCCGACAAAACCAAATGTTACACGGCGTACAACATGTCTGGGAATCAAGCCATGTAAGGGGAATTAAATTGGCTGCAGCTAGCGGGCAGCCGATCGATGCACGCAGGGTGCGGGCAAGTAAATCGCAAAAGACGAGCGTCAAAGTTAGCACGTACGTTCGTTCGGTACCACCCTGCCGCCTGTGCCTGATGAATTCTGATCAAATGCTCATCTCATCATGTGGAGATTAATAAATCGGAGGGGATTTATTGCCGAGGTAAGCATTTGGCAGCCCTACCTGCCTGCCTGCCTGCGCTGCGATAGCTCCTCACGCGTCAGATCCGTGGGCCGGGCAGTCGGAATTGGCCAGGGTGGGGTGGGTGCGAGCTGAGCGAGCCCTCGTTGAATTGAAGAGCAAATTCATTTGGGGTTTGGATCTTGGCCATTTATTTAAGATCCAATGATTGCGTGGAGCTTACTAGTATATGAATGCTGAGTATTAATCACCAAATAATGCACGAGCTTGTGTCAGTTCCACAAAAAGGCTATAACAAGGACCTGTATGCGTGCTAGCTTGCTGAGCTCTGCTTTGGAATCGAGTTAGTTGCAGCAAATTTCGACTAAACATAGTGAAATTATTTTGTTAATTCTTGAAATAAGCTAATTAATTACGTTAATTAACATATCTATAAGTATAAAAATACAAGTTAAAAACATGCAAACACTGCTTAATTAAATACAAGTTAAAATTTGTATTTTGACATGTCCATTAAAAGAAATGAGTTTTCACATTCTTCAATGCAAGACTTTGATTATTATTTTTATAAAAATATACTAGTAAGAATAGTACAAGTTATATATTGTAAAACTATTTTAAGAAAAATCTAATGATGATATTTTTCATGTGGTTAGTCCTTATATTTTTACACGTATGAATGGTCAAAGTTTCAAAAATTTTACCATGCACAACTCATATTTAGTTCCCGAAGGAGTTTTTTTAGATGATATATGTTCTTTCTGTTTCGGACGATATAAGCTCAGATTTTTTTTACCAATGAATTGATTACACGTGCGGTTATGTCTGGCCTGTTATATTGGCTTTTGCTGATGGCTTTTGGCTGCAGTTGATGAATAGTAGCGGCTGATAGAAGCAACTGATAAATAGTAGTGCATTATGTAAGAAAAACAGTGCAATGAAAGGTACTACAATATTGGGTCCACCATACGACTTACTCAATTGTGATATAATAAAATACAAAATACGTTACAATATGTGAAAGTAAAAAGTAGTGGCTGATGAATAGTAGCAACCGATAGAAACAGCTTATATAACTTGGTGCGTTCACATTAGCTCCTGCTTTTAAAAATAAAAGTCAGAAATAGAAATCAATAGGAACATACGCAGACTATGCATTTTATCCCAATCAATCGACAGAGGGTCCACATCAATGTTACGTAACAAACATTGTTTCTTACTACTGACAACTGCAAGCAGTCGGTATCTCTATATAGTTTAATTACGGCATGGTTAATTGGCCATGTTTGTGTTAAAACATTATTACAAATTGCAAATTAACGTTGTCATGATGATAGTGCCCACGCAATATGAGTTGTGACCATCATGGTAGTGAATGTGAGAGGGCTGAGCAGTGTGGTGAGAAAAGGACAAAGGGGCCTCAATCATGTATATTCTTGCTACATGCATTAAATGATATATTGTATTTTAGGCTGGTTCTTTTATTGGCATGTAGAGTTAAAGTGAGATAGGGAATAGAGAGGGATAGCTAGGGTTTTTGAGTTGGCGTGAAGAGAGGAAGGGGATGAGTAGTAGGAGATATTATCTAGGGCTTGTTGGTATGCAAGGCGGGTTGTTATGTAGGATATGCTTCGGATCTTCTATTACGTACAAGCACTACTATAATAAAGACTATACTGGACGTCTCATCATAGGCGGTTTTTTGAACCGTCTGTGATAATTATCACAGACGGTTTTACAAGCATGCTTCGTGTACCGTTTGTGATACCTTGCTATCATAGATACTTCTTGTTAATAACCATTTGTGATATTTCACAGACGGTTATTAATACAAACCGTATGTGATGGTTCACATACGGTCATTAATATAAACCGTTTGTGATAGTTATGTATCATAGATGGCTTGTGGTTGGAACCGTCTGTGATATGCTTCCTCATCCCGATGCGTGCCTTCGATCGTTTTGGCTCCCATATGCGTCTCTCCATCTCACGAGCCGGATGTATTCCTTGTTGTATAAAAATGATCGTCCGCCACTGGAGATTAATCATGTGCGAGCAACTCACCGGCCGGCTATTTTCCTTGTTTTTCTTGCCTCTCAAGCACAAATAAATGGCTCTTCCTTGTCGTTGGCATTGATGGCCAACCTGGTTATCCTAGAAGAGCACCTCGCCAGCTGTACGCTGGTGAATGCTGCAGAAGGACACTGTGCCAACAGTGTCATTCCTCCTATATCCGACGATTTGTTAAAGCAATTGAATGCCACCTTCTACCATCTTGACATCCTCCTCTGTCACGTCTTTCGCTTGGTTTTCCGCTTCTGGCGAGTTAACCTCGCCATCGACATGGTCCTCCACAATGACGTTGCATATCTCCAGGAGGCTTGCTGTTGCTTGAGTGCTTAGTCAAGGCAGCGGGCGATCGAGTCAACCTTGCCGAGACCCCTCAAGAAAAGGAAGAGAGCCTATGGGCTAAATTCGACTTAATTATTCAGTCAGAGGATGTTTGGGAGACACTGGAACGAGCATGTCAGCGGGTGGATGCATTTCAGGCTTCGTTCACTGATGATCCCAAACCATCCGATGCCAACCACGTCGCCTACAAAGTTTTGAAGACGGAGATTGCATGCTACCTCTGACACTAGAAAAAACATCAAAGTAGTTAGGTTTCTATTTTTTTGTTATCTTCTGTAAGAAACGTTTGGTGACATTGTTTAGGCGCCGTATATATGTAAAATCTACTAGTTGAATTTGCACTTACTCTCTTTTATATATGTAAACAGTCTTGGTATAATGTCTTGACGGCATTACTGATCAGTAAAAAGCAACTAAGTAATACATATTTACTCCTGAGTAATTACTAAATTTGCATTTATTTATATAATTTTGATTTTAGAACTGTATTTACTATACATGGTTCTACTTTAGAACCTTATGTTATATTTATTTGCAGACGATTATTAATACGAACCGTCTATGATAAGTAACTATCAGAGATGGTTCGTAATAATGACCATCTGTGAAATCTCCATTATCATAGACGTTTCTTGTTATAAACCGTGTGTGAATTGTCACAGACGGTTATTAATGAGAACCGTCTATGATAGTGCAAGACCACTGACGGTTAGTGATTGGACATGTTTGGGATATGCCACGCTATTAAATTGCTAGCCAACGGGGTCCCCTGACAGATATGTCTTCATTGCACTGCATTGAAGGAGGCGATCGGCTTTGGGGAGTTTGGTAAAAACATACCACTTGTAGATCTAGGTTTTGTAGATCTATTTGTTCTTGGTGATTTGAGGTTAGTATGTATTTGCTTCTAATTATATGTCTTGTAATAAAGAGAGGTGATGACTAGGTTTAGATCTAGCTTAATTGGTAGTTTGCTCCAATTTAAGAATGAATCACTACTCCTAGTTTACTTTAATATATTCTTACTTGATATATATACATACATACATACATACATACATACATACATACATACATACATACATACATACATACATACATACATACATACATACATACATACATATATATATATATATATATATATATATATATATATATATATATATATATATATATATATATATATATATATATATATATATATATATATATATAACTTCATGAATAGTACATAGCTAGCTACTTAAGTTAGATGTGGACAATTTATTATAAGGTGAATGTCAATTATGTGTAAGTATTAGGCTTGTTAGCTCTATAGTAGCATTAATAATCCAATTTGACACTAATTTGTTACATGCTTAGCATAGATGGACCGAAGCTGAATGTATATTGAGAATCATGTGAGTGAAGAGTATATTAATGGCATGTCTGCTTTTAGAAGAGGAACCGAGCAGGATATGTTGAAGAAGGGAATGGAATCTATATACTATCCATGCATTGCTTATGATAATCTGAAGATGTTTACCAACTCATCGCAGATTGAAGCTCACTTGATTCGAAGGGGTTTCAAAATGGGGTATACATGTTGGACACTATTCAACCTCGATGAACTCAATGCCTCACTTCTACGATGCTGGACACTATAAGTGTACTGTATAATAAAGTTATATATTTACATAATATTGATAAATATCATAACTCATTACTTATGTATAGATCCATGATGCAACAAGTCTAGTGACAGTCGTGATCGGTGGGTTTCCTCAACCCGCACTTGGTCTCTGAGCAATCTATCAATGCAAACACATCCTTCGTCGAAGAATGCATAATGACGGGATTGCTTACTTACACTAACAAGGAGTACATCCTGGTACCCTTCAACCAAGGGTAAGTGCTTCACTAGTTGCCATAAAAGTTTTATTTGTACTTTATACGCAACGTGAATTTAGGATTAATCATTATGGCAACACAAGTGACTAGGTCTTACTGGATTCTGATTGTGATTGTACCAATGTGGAGCAAGGTAACACACCTTGATTCCCTACTTAGGAGTAACCATGACTTCACCCGTGTACAACAAACAATGATAGATAAACTCATTTCCTCGATACATAACTCTATTGTAGTCTTCCTTTTGTTTGCAATGGCCGAGGCAACTTTTTGGAATCATGTAGGTCGTTTAGCGTTTACATTGCCCAGGGAGGGAGACACAAGAATCCAGCGCCACACAGTGACATAGACGCAATTTTTGATACCCGCTACAACACAACAATATTGCTATATCACACATTGTTATAATGTCTCTAGAACTAACAATACCTATGTATGTAATTCTATTTTTGCAGTGCCACCAGCAACTACAAGGCAGCGTATGTGGATTCTATGTTTGCTGCCATATGTAGAAAATCATGGGTGCTAAGTTGAATGATCCAGATGTTTGTCAAACTAACAATAAATAGTTCATGATTATCAATTTTATATATATATATATATATATATATATATATATATATATATATATATATGTGCTAGTGGCTTTAACATTGCTATTGACAACGCATGGAATTCGATGAAAGTACATTCGATCTTGACAAACTCGCCGAAGTTCAAGGATAACTCTCTGAATTATTGATGGGGGAGGTCATATGTAAGAATGGAGAATTTCACGCTAGCGATGATGATTAGATGTTCAAACATTTGATACAATTATAATCATTCAATTGTGCTTAATCAAACAATTCATTCAGTTGTACTTTCTTTAGTTGTTTAATTTATTTATAAGATCTGTGTAATGATTTTCGTGTGCTATATGTGTATTCTGTTTGCTTGTTTTCAGAGAGCATGGCTAGCATTTCTTGAGGCTAGCCGAAAAACAAAAAACAATTTAGCTATTGAAATAGCTATCACAGATGGTTTATAACAACAAATCATCTGTGATACATGATATATCATAGCCAGTTTTTGGTATTAGCCGTCTGTGATATTTCATATATCACAGACGGCTATGCTTAAGAACCGTCTGTGATATATGCAATATCACAGACAGTTTTTAGTATTAGCCGTCTGTGATATGTGAGGTATCACAGATGTCTATATTTAAGAATCGTCTGTAATATCTGTAATATCATAAAGGTTTTTAGTATTAGCCGTCTGTGATATTTGACATACCACATACGGTTAATACCAAAAACTGTCTGTGATATATTATATTTCACAGATGGTTTTTTGGAAAACCGTTTGTGTTGTAACTTATCACAGATGGTTTGAGAACTATCTGTGAAAATCACCTATTATCACAAACACAATTCAGATGGTTCAGAAACGATGACAGTTTTGAAACGTGTGTGATAACCCTTTTGGTAGTAGTGAAGCACATATGACCAATTGATTTAGTCATTTTCCTTATGTTCAAGTTGAACCATATACACCCTGGGATCGCATACTAACCTCTGGATTTGATATTGGAATAGGCAACTGATGCAGCATTTGTTTTTGTTTTAATAATCTTAAAATTTAAAGTCTATATACATAAGGTTAGAGCTAACCCATTAGTTTCTAATGACTACAAATCAATTGGAGGGGCACTAATTTGTGAAAGACAAGACTGAAGGGTCCAAACACAACTCCTACAACAGCAATAAGAAGAAACTATATAAATTAATATATAATATAGTGCAAGTTATTATCACATAATGGATGGAATTATGTAACCAATTCGTATAGGGATACCAGTGCAAGCATTATAGTAGATATATACTTAGCTGTGTAATTACACACTATTTGTGACAAGTATTCACAAATTAAGAAAAATGCAAGTCTAATTAAAATTATAATGAATAATAACCATTAGGTGTTTTTGTCCATTGTTTTTAAGTCAAGAAAACAAATTATGTAAGGAGCATACTATAAACGTTAATAAAAATGTACACAGAAAATGTGCAAAAACTAAACATTAAGTCAAAAGGAAATTGATAGCCAGGACTAAGCCTAAGAATATAATCATACAATGGAATCAATGATTTGCCAATGCAAAGGTTGGCACTTGAGAATTTGATACTTGATGATAATGTAGCGACAAATCCTTAAGTGCACCTCTTTGTGGCTGCAAATCCTCATGCCCTCCAAAAACTATAATGTAAACTAATTAAGGCATTAACGCAAAATAGTCTCATTAGGCCATATAAATTAGATTTTATGGGCTAAATCATTCACCGTAAAAAAATTAACTTATTTTCAAATACTTGCGTTGGTTTTGGATGTTACACTTCAGCTAGCTATTTTGGACCATCTAATCAAGATTGGACACCATAGATCTATTCCACGTCCCCCACAAAGACACACCCCCTTCCCATAACCCTAACCAGCACTATTGCACCTTCTCCCGCACCACCGCCACATCGCCCTCGCCCCAGCTTGTTGCCGCCTCCTAGTCTATCATCACTACACTGCTACTTCTTCGAAGGCCAATGACAAAGAACCTCATCACCTCCTAACTCCAACATCAATACAATTTATAAATCTTTTTTCTATAGAGGAAGAGAAAGGGAGACTTTCGTTACTGGAATCGTAGAAGATGCCGAAGCCTTTTAAAAACATCGTTGGTGCACAAATCTCGTAGGGAAACCGATGGTGAGAAATTCACCTGATTCCCCTAAACATTCTTAGGGGACTGACATGTAGTGAATTTGTATTAAAAAGAGGGATTTAAAGATTTGCCACTGTAAATATGTGCATTTATAGATTTACCATTTGAAGGAACATATGAGAAGATCCAAGTTTTAGTCATATTGGAGGTTTTGGGATTTGATTTAGCAAAAAATTTTGTTTTCAGTCTAGCTGTGGCCCTGGTGGTCTTATTGATAGAAGTATTTTTCATTTTAGCTGAATTGTTGTTTTGGGGATTTGAATCATGGGATGATTTGGTTTGACCTAGGTCAGTGCATATGTATTGCATGATGCATGTTACAACTAACATGATTCAAGTTCTGAAAAATTTATACCCGAAAATGATTTCTTGGTCTTTGCATGTGTAGGGTCATTTAGAGTCAACCATGATCAATAGCGAGGATTGAAGCTAAGTTTATGGAGGAGCAGAAGCTCAGAATGATGAAGCAAGTTGTTAGGTGAGATAGCTGAGCTCAAGTATGGCACAAGGAAGGTGGGAAATGTCGAAGGGAAGTTCAAGCAACGAGTGGTACTATGTGACTTAGTCGGTCCAAGTGAGACTTGATCCGATGAAACTAGAACAGGACAGACTTACTGTAACAGCCCAGGTTTTTATGAAAATAAATAAATAAATAAAAATTAATTAAAATAAAAATTTAAATTAAAGTAAGTATCTTTGTGCCTAAAGTTTAAATTTGGATTTGCCCTGAATTTCTGTTTTTGAAAAAGTTGGATTGGAAAAGCATTTTAAGAAAAACTTAAAAATAATACTAAATAAAATGATATTTTGATTTTATATAAAAATCTTATGTCAAATTAATTATTTGGTGTTGTTTGGATCTTATTTGTTTTTCCGAGTTTTTCTGGAGTTTAAATCCTATTTTTTGAAAAAAAAATTAAACAGTATTTTAGATATAAAAATATAATACTAACATTAGATTAAAGTAATTTTATTAAGTCAAAAATGTCTCTAGGAAGTTCTCTGAATTTTTCTGGGAATTTTGGAAGTAATTTCATATTTTTCGGAGCTCGTTTGGATTTTCTGGCAATTTCTGAAAAGCTGAAATGAAAAATCAAAAATTGAAAACCCCAACCCTCCTCCCTCTGGCCGCCACGTGGACGGCCAGATGCCGCCCTCGTCCTTCCTCACCGGCCCATCCCCGCCGCCCGCTCCATCCCACCCTTCCCTCCTCTTCGGGCGACACGTGTGCGCCTCGGCCCATCTCGGCCTTCCACCCCGCGCTTCTCCCCCGGCCATCCGATTCCCCACCCCAGCAATCCAGCCGCCCGCGCCCCTCTCTTGCTGCACGTGGACCCCACATGTCAGGGGCATCTTCCCCACGCGGCCCCGTCTTCCTCCCTCGCCGACGGCTGTTGCGCCGCACCCGCACCGCCCGGCCGCCTCTTCCCTCTCCCCCACGTGCGCCACTTCCCCTGCAGGACCCGCGCCCCACGCGCCACCTCCTCCCCCGCCTTCTCCGCGCACGCCTCCACCTTCTTCCGTAACCGTCGCTGCCTCCGCGCCCTCTCCGGCGAGAAATCCCCGCGGCCACGCCCTCCTCCGCCCCTATAAATGCCTCCCCCGGCTCCGCCCTCTTCCGCATCGCCTTCCCCCGCTTCTTCTCTCCCCTCTCCCGCGTCTCCGGAGCTCCTCGCCGCTCACCCCCACCTCGGCCACCCGGGCTGCTCCGGTGAGCAATCGCCGCCGGCCCAAGCCTCCTCCCTCCCCGCCGGCGCTACCATCGTCCTCACCGCACCCGTGTGAAGCTCCCCGACCCCTCGGCCGCCCCTCTCCGCCACCGGAACCGCCGCCGCCGCTCGGACCCGAGCGCCGCTGCCTCCTCCCTCGTTGCTGGCCCGTCTCCGGCCACCCACGGTAACCGCCGCCTCCAGCACCGCACTCCCCACGCGCTCCTCTTTCTCCTCCGCCTAGCGCCGCTCGCCGCCGACCACCGGAGCGTCTCCGTCACCGCCGGGCCCGAGCACCTCCCTCGCCAGCCGGCCCCATCAGCTCGCCCGTGCCTACGTGGCAAGTGACGCGGCGCCACATAGGCGCCACATCCATGCCTCCTCGCCCGGTCAGCGCAACCCGCCACCTCAGCGCCTCCCCTCGGCCGTGGACCCGGTCTATGGACCTGGGGCCCACTGTCAGCCGGCCTACCTCTTGGCTGACGTCAGCGTGGCGCCATAAATTCCTATTTCCCGTAGAAAATTAATTTGGCCGAAATTAAAATCCCTGCTGACGCAATAATTCATATTTTCCTTTAGGAAAATAATTCCCAAAAATTCAGTTTTTCATTTTCTCTCTTTTTAAACTTCCCGGAGCCCGTTCTTCTTCGTCCTAACTCTGATTGAGCCCATTCAAATTTCTAAATTTATCAAAAATTCCCCTCTATCCATTTCTGGCCTAAATTAAAATTTTTGAAGTCAATTTGAATTTATTTGGAATTTATTTAAATTTGGTGGGTTATTTTCACGTGTAGACTTCGACGATTCGGGAAAATTCTTCGACGAAGATTCAAACCAAGTTGAAGAGTAAGGCAAGTCACACTCCTTGATCATGTTGATCCCAGATTTCAAAATAAAATTATGTTGCTTTTAAATTATTCTGCATGCATATGTTTATTCAATTATTTCAATTCAGTTTGAATTTAGCTATTGCCTACTTGTTATTATCTCCATTGACCTTGAATCATCTTGATACCTTGTAACCCTAGATTAAAACTCTAGTTAATACATTAGTGTTGGCAAGAGGGTTCAAATCAAATGCTTAGCCCTGCTTAGACATGTTGGGTTGGGATACTTTTCACATAAAACGATGAACCTTTCACATAAAATGATATACTTTTGATATGTACTCTTGACTTTGGTGAGTCAAGGAGTGTTATGAAATATTTTGAAAATAAAATATAAAACCTGGTTTAGACTTAGGCAATTGGTTAGAGTGGTGTGTGCAGTCATGCCCTGTTGGTTGGAGCCGCAGTGGTTAATTATCGTGCACAGGGGTATGTGGTTGGGCCTAAGTCAGATTAAGGACCGGTCTGTGAGCTACTGTTGCAAAGCCCTAACGTACTACCACATGGCTGGTATGGGACAGCCCTGGCTGAATAATTTGCGAAGTCCCAACCTGAGTCAAGTCGTAGGTTGAAGGTGGGCGTGGTTGGTGCCATGTGAAGTCCCACTTGGGTGAGCGTGGTTGTAGCCATGAGAAGTCTCACCCAGGCTCAAGAGGGGGTCCCGGTCTGGTGGATTCCTTACTGGGGTGAAACCTTAGAGTTGGCTTGGCCAGGTTGAAGGCTTTGCATTGTAAAGACCTTGTCACGACTCCTCGCCACACACCTAAGGAAGTGTGTAATCGCGTGGCAATATGGATGATCGTGTCGTGTGGGTAAAGCTGTACAACCTTTGCAGAGTGTATAATCTATCCTGGATAGTCGTACCCACGGTCATAGGCATGCTGAGTAAAAATTTTCATGGATTAGACTTTATTTTTCAAAAATGATTTTTGAAAACCTTATGGATGGATAGAATCCATGAGAGAAGGACAACCTTGTGGGTGGATGGAACCCATGAGAAAGATTGGAAGCTTGTGGATGGTGGAATCCACGAGTGATTGGAAACGTGTGGATGGATGGAATCCATACGTGATCTTTTCGAAAAGATGGTCCAGGCGGGATGCCCGTGTATAGGTTGGTGTTTGGTTGGAGCCTTCACTGGCGGTAATATTTTCAATTACAAGTTGTCTTTACTTATTGTATCAAATTCAGCAATTTTAATCTATCTACTGTATTTCATTAAATGCTGTTTTTATGCAAACTAACCCTATAAGCCTTCCATTGAAACCTTTATCATTATGTTGCATTGTTCTGTGTGATTTGCGGAGTACAAGTTTGTACTTACCTTGCAATCTCCATACAGAGGAAGATGTTGTCGACTACGGTGAAGATCAGGACGAGTAGGCCGCGTCTTACTGTCGTTTGCCTGTGAGCAGGCTTGGGCTTCGCTCCTTATCAGTTGCTTCCGCTGTTATTTGCTTTATTTATTTTTGCCAATGGGTGTTGATGTAAACTTGGCCATAAGGCCGTACCCTTTTATTTAATACAATCAGTCATTTGTGCTTGGTATTTATCTTTGTTGTACTGTATGCACTAGCTGATCCTGGACTAGTGCGATTTACACAGAGGATCCAGGAGTCGTTACTCTGGGTTCCGACACTTACCAACGCGTGGCAAGCCAATGATACAACTACACGTGGTAAGTATGGCGCTTGCTTGTAATAAAAGATGAAGACCGGGTCAAAAAAGGTATTTTGGTAAGTTTACCAAAATACCGAAAACTATTTTGGATGAAAACCATAGTGCTTGAGCGGTGCTTGGGAAATGGTTTAGGTCAAAGAGAAGGTGAGAAGATCAAGTTAGATCAAAGGCTAAGGACTTAGTGGATTCAGGCTTATGTGCTTTGGAAAGCATGTGCAAGTGGAGTGTGTGAGTAAAACATGTGTTGTATGGGGTTAATGTGTTCCCCTATGTGTACTAAGTGGATACTATCTATTAGGATTATATAGATGCTGGTTGTCTATCTATCCCCTATATTTTCTAGAGTTAGGGTTTAAGAAGTGTGAGTGTTGTGGTGTGCTCTCTTGCTCTCTAAGTGGAGTGGTTGTAAAACATTCATCCTCATGTAGCAATATATTAACTTTGCTCATTTCTCATGGATCTCTCTTGTTTTGGTTGATTTACTCTTATTTTGGTTGGTTTTAATCTTGCCTCTCCCCTTTCTTGATCTTGTTGGATACCAAGGATGAGTAAGTATTGGAGATATATCTTGAAAATCAATCTGCATCTATCTAGGCATTAGATTTGGTAAGTTTTTGGAATTGCCTGTGTTTTGATTAATTTGGTCTCTCTGAGTGATTTCTTGATCCAATTATTTTTGCACTGATTTCTCAGGTGTTTTAACTTGTTGTGATATGTGAGAATATTTCTAGAGACATCTTGGCCATCATTCACCTATGAGCAAATCATATTCACCTTTTTTATTTTTACCTGGTTTTAGTGCAACATTCCTTCAAATAAAAAAAGATTGAAACTTTGTGAATGATTTCTTGATCATTGATTGGAATAGATTCCTGACATCGTAGAAAAGGCGTATACCAAATTTAAAGTGATTTAGAGTCTTGGTTTGAGAGTTTGCTCAATTTATGATTTTGACCCGGTTTTGGTGCTGTAGAGCTTCATCAACAAAAAGATCCCAATTCTTTTTGGTTCTTTTAAGATTTTTGATTGGAATATGTTATTAAGGTCATGATCTAATCTTGGTTCAAGTTTATAAATCTTTTGGATATATGATTCAAAAGTTACATATATTTTTGTATTTAAAATAATGCTACTATTACTATTCACCAAGTTGAATTTACTGTACCACCGCAAATTTTTTGGATTTTTGGCTTTTGGATTTTTATAGTTTTTTTATAGCTATTAGAGTGAAGAATCAGCGAATACTTGAGAGAATTTAAAAGCACCATTCATCCCCTCTGTTATTATACTGATCATACACCACTCGCTGTCATCTTTTATAGTGGCAAATCCTCATTTATTCCTTTTAAAAATATACTATTTTCTACATATTTCTATAATCAAATAGCTAAGACACCCTATAATAAAATTGAATTTTAGTAACAGTACGTAAGCATTGTAGCTAAGAGCATCTCCAGCAGGAGCCCTCAAATCAAGGCCCCTATTTTTGATTTGAGGGCTCTCCTAACATTTGAGAGCTTGATTTTTTGCATCTACTCCAGCAGCAGCTCTCAAATCAGGGCCCTGAAATTCATCCTAATAGACACTGCCATGTGGGACCCATTCATCATCCTAAACCAAAATTTGAGGGCTGAGAATAAAAACACAGGTCCATCAGGGCCCCTACTCAGGCCCTCAAAAGTAGGGGCCTCCTCCAAGGTCCCCAGGAATGAGGACTTGATGGGTGAATTTGAGGGCCTCCTACTTTTGAGGGCCTAAGTAGGGGTCCTGCTGGACCTGTGTTTTTGTTCTCAGCCCTCAAATTTTGGTTTAGGGGCTTGTTTGAGGGCCCTACTGGAGTTGCTCTAACCTTTCGATTTTACAGAGCCAAAATCCTACCTTAAAAATCGCAGAGAATTAGCATGTCCTTGCAAAACACCCAAAACCGGAAGCCCTTCATTCCTTCCTTGAGCATAACCCAGTAAAATCATTTTTTTTTCAACCCTCCACCCCCATATTCTCCCCTTCCCTGACAATATATACCACACACCTCACCAACTTTTGGTCGTCACTTTCATACTCCATTCTGTCTCTGAAACAAACAGCCAACCAAGTAGCTAGCTAGAAAGGAAGAGAGGAGGAAAGGAAAAAAGGTAGTCAGGGAGGAAAAGATTCAGCAAGGCAGCAGCTAAATAGAAGTCCTTGAAGAAGAAAATTAGGAGGAGGAGAGGAAGACGGGAAGAAGAGATAGGGAATTGTGAGTAGGAGGGGGCCGAGGCGAAGCGCGCAGCAGCGGCAGTGGTGCGGATTAAGCAGAAGACTTCGTCCCACGAAAAGGGTTCGTACTCATCGTACGTCGGCGTCCGATCCAATTAATAGTGTTTTGCTTTTGTTTCTTTCTTTTATCTTCTTTCTCATCCTCTTAATTTCTCTCTAGTTTCTTTAATCTTCTCATGTTCCTAATTGGTTCCTAGCTATTAACTAAGCCTTTGTCTCTTGATCCCAAGAAAGAGAAATGTTTACACTAGTCTCTTGCTGTTCTAGTGCTCAGATCATAGCACATGAGCGAAAGAACCTTGCAGACTTGAAACTTTTACAAACATGAAAACGAAAAGAAAATAAAGATCACGGATAGCTGGACCAAATCTACGAACAAATAAACTCCTTTTTTCTTGTTCCTTTTCAAGAAAACTGTACAGTTACTTCTTTTTAATTGTTTCCTTATTTTGTAGAGGGGACGAAGAAAAATCTTTACTTTCTTAGAATAGTTTCTTGCCATTTCGGCAGTGCTGGCTGTTCAGATTTAGCAAGGATAAAATTCATGATTCTTTCTCCTCATTTCCTTTTGTTTCTTCAATTTCCAAAACCAAACTTTCCAGAAGAGAAACCCTCACCGACAGCCTTTCTCTCCCATGTCTAGATCTTCTTCCAGAGAGATCGATCGATGGCCTCGTCGTCGGCGTCGTCGGTGCCGCTATCATCGGGCTCCGTGATCACCGTGTCCTCGTCGTCGGCGGTCGGCGCCACCTCCGGGAGCACGGGCGGCACGGGCTCGCCGTGCGCGGCGTGCAAGTTCCTGCGGCGCAAGTGCCAACCGGACTGCGTGTTCGCGCCCTACTTCCCGCCGGACAACCCGCAGAAGTTCGTCCACGTGCACCGCGTCTTCGGCGCCAGCAACGTCACCAAGCTGCTCAACGAGCTCCATCCCTACCAGCGGGAGGACGCCGTCAACTCGCTCGCCTACGAGGCCGACATGCGCCTCCGCGACCCCGTCTATGGCTGCGTCGGCGTCATCTCCATCCTCCAGCACCAGCTCCGCCAGCTCCAGCAAGACCTTACCCGTGCCAGATACGAACTCTCAAAATACCAGCAGGTCAAACTCATACATACATACATACACACCCTGCTTATTTCACATTATATGTACGTATACGTACGTATATACGCATGTATGTTGCATTTTGTGAGTTTTTGCATGTTTTTGTTTATGTGTAGGCGGCTGCCGCGGCGGCAGCATCTGCGTCCGTGGCGTCCAACGGGCCACCGTCGATGGCGGATTTCATTGGCAACACGGTGCCGAACTGCACGCAGAACTTCATCAACATTAGCCACTCCACGGCGGCAGCGATCGGCGCGGTCAGCGGCGGGGCAGGGTTCGGGCACGACCAGTTTGCTGCCGTGCAGATGCTGGCCAGGAGCTACGAGGGGGAGAGTACCGTGGCGAGGCTTGGCGTGAACGGAGGTGGCGGCTACGACTTCGGGTACTCGTCGGCCATGGGCGGCGGGCCGGTGTCCGGCTTCGGGCCGCTCGGCGGCGGGCCGTTCTTGAAGCCCGGCACGGCCGGCAGGGACGAGCGGCCCACCGCCGCGCAGTAGTGCAGTGCACGATCCATAGCTTCGATCTTTGGCAGGTTCGTCTTTCCTTTGAACCCATGCATAGTTGTTTGGTTTTCTTCAATGTTTCTAGTATTATTTTGCTCTCATTATATTTGTGAAATGTTCATGATTTGCTAATTAGTCTGGGTCATTTCATACAGTATTAAAGAGTACTAGCTATATAGCACCGAGGATAGATGCATGCATGCCTGATAAGGATGCTAGCAAATTCCTAGTAATTTAATTTGCTAATCTATACAGGCACTTTGCAACTACTGTTTGTGATGCATAATTAAGTTGGTAATGTGCGCTGTTAGTTTACTGATTTAAGTCTCACTGCATTGATACATACTTTATGTACTTTTCATTCAACTAGGAGAATGGATCAAGAATATCTTGCTTCTGATTTGCCGACTGTTGAGCTCTCACTGTTAAGCTAGATATATGTATATGTGCATGCATTCCATTACATTCCCTGCAGCGAGCAAAAGTTTTAGCAATGTGAGGATGCCCTGTGCAGGATATGTACGAAGAGATGGAAACTCTACTTATCTAGAACTTAGTCATTTAAATTATCAAAACCTATTTAGCCATTTTAATTATCAAAACCTACATAGTTTTTAATTTTGATCTACAGATATCGATCAGTTCTGATCATGGTCGTACTGGAAGTCTGAAACTACAGATCATCTAGCTGCTTGGGCGTATAGCAACAGTACTTTGTCATGATTAACCACAAGCCATGATAAATCATCCGTGCGCAGATCGATGCCGCAACATGCACGGCATGCGTGTTTGGGTGTACTGTAAAAACGTACTTTACTTGTGATAAGTATTTTGCAGTCTGGTCTTTCGATGTTAGAAGCCTAGACTCGCGTGCTTACGTGCGCAGAAGGGTGGAAACTTCGTGCTAATTAAAAAATGATTTTGGAACCATGCATGCAAGGTTGTGTTTCAGTACTGCTAGATGCCTTCGGAATTTGGATACGTTCACCTGTTGATATTTCATGTCATACATGGATACAAACTTCCATAAAGTAAAGTACAACAAGAAAGGAGTTGAAAAATAACAAAATATGACTATTAAGGTTTGAGGTTTGTACATTTGTCGACACTGTGTATGCCAACAACCTACAGCTAGCTGACCATGGTCGGCCAGTTGGTCACAAAATTATTTTGTGGCATCTTCATCTACTACCGTAGAAATCACTTACTAGTCTTCTATACACTCCATCTGTTTTGCTAGGTTTATCCATGAGAGTATCCGTTTCGATATATTTATCTATTAAGAAAATATAAAATATAATTATTGTAATTTTCTACTATTTATCTCAACTTAAATGCTTTGTAAGAGATTAAATAATTATAGAGTGTCATTTAATAGGAGTATGCATGGTTATTTGTCATTAACTATTTATTAGATTTAGTGCTTTTTGTCTCTGCGCATGATGAGCTATGGGAAAAATTGTGAAACGGAGGGAGTACACGCAGGACTCAGAACAAAATAAAAAACAGCACTGTATCTTATTTTGTATTCGCGCAGTGACTACAGTATGTGAACAGTGTCACTTGATTTGTTTATCTCTGGTGTCTAGAATCATTATGCAAATTAAGGGGATACCGGAATTTTATGCTAAATTGTTTGCTCTCTCTCTGACCCTATAACTCAAGTTTGTGGCACTTGTGTCAATAACCCAGGTAAATGACTTGAGGACCGACCAAGAGCTGAAGACTAAACTGGTGAAGTATCTAAATACCCTTAGGAGGGCTTATGCTATTTACTCCATTTTATGTGAAGAAGTATAGTTCTTGAATTAGCACTACTTGTCTAATTTCTTGATGTTTTTATCTCTTTTGTTCGATCCACAAAGTCGAACCATATATGTATCCCTGGCTGGTGTTGTTTGCTCGCTGCATTGTGATCTGGTGCTGCGTTTTTTTTGTCCCCGACTTTTTTCATTACCATGACTCGTTTATATGGATTGTTAAAATGTAGTGGATAAAACATAAAGCTGATAGCTGCTGCTGGACTTGACCTTGATAATTGCAAGTTTGTTATGATCACAAGTAGAAGGGGGTACATTTGCGACTTCTGACCTTCATAAGCAGATGATGACTTCTGTAGAAAGTTGAATCTAGAAGTAGTCCTAAACAAGCATGTAGTACACCTCTTTCCTGCAAAAACACACTTTGCTTACTCCAGAGGTGTACACTGCAGCAGCTAGGCAGCACCAGGACCTCTCAGGCTGCATGCTAGGGCAAAGGAGGCAATGAGTAGCTAGCATACAGTACCATCAGAGCCATCAGAAAGTCATATCCTGACCAGATACTGGTCAGTGTAGACTAAAAGTGACGGGCAAACCCCCAAAAGGATCATGATCATAATACGTTAGTTGCACATTAACTATGGCCCTTATTTTTTTTTAATTTGGCTTCAGTTGTCAGAAACCGAAACACATAAAATAATTTTTGAAAGCAGCTTCTCAAATTTAAAATTATATATACCACTCATCACTGTTTCAAAAATACAAGCCATAGTTAAAGACTATTAGCCGTAGTCTTAAAAGAATGAGGCTTATATATAATGGACAAAAAAAAAGATAAATGTATGCACATGGTAGGCAAGGACGTGGCACCCGATCTGTCCAGATGAATGCCAGGGTTATCCTACCACCTCTATTTTAAGGCTTATCTGTGGACCACTTTTTTCGGGCTATTTAGTGGTTTACACCTTGAACAAGTTCCTAAACTCTAAAAAGAACATGGGATGCTCATGCATGGAAATTAAAACACCATAGGAAATGATCCTTGCACTAAATGCATGTGTATATGTTACACACAGAAAATAGTTAAGAGGTAGCTATCTTAGCTAGCTGCACGACTGAAGCATGCATATCCTACTGTGTTGGTGTAGCATGCATGCATAAATACTGATACAGTGCAGCAGGCTGCTAGCATGGCCAACCCCTGCCTGCTAGCCGGCCCCAAAGAAAAGCTGGTGAGAACTACTGTGTGCATGATACCAGTGGCCTGTGCCAAATGCTAGCTTACTGATTGACCGTGCCACTTCAAGTG